>WYDI02012708.1:5071-27929 GCA_009867235.2 Psittacus erithacus | reverse complement strand
GCCCAACCTGTAGCTGTGCCTGGGATTGCTCTGACCCAGGTGTAGGACCTTGCACTTGGCATGGTTAAACTTCATAACGTTGGCATCAGCCCACCTCACAAGCGTGTCAAGGTCCCTCTGGATGGCATTCCTTCCCTCCAGCGTATTAACTGGACCACACAGCTTGGTGTCATCGGCAAACTTGCTGAGGGCGCACTCAATCCCACTGCCTATATCACCGACAAAGATGTTGAACAAGACCAGTCCCAACACCAATCCCTGAGGGACACCGCTCGTTACTGGTCTCCAGCTGGACATTGAGCCATTTACCACAACTCTTCATGTGCAGCCATCCAGCCAGTTCTTCACCCACTGAATGGTCCACCTATCAAATTGATGTCTCTCCAATTTAAAGACAAGGATGTTGTGTGGGACAGCGTTGAACATTTTGCACAATTCCAGGTAGGTGACATCAACTGCTCTACCCCTGTCCATCAGTTCTATAGTCCCATCATAGAAGGCCACCAAATTGGTCAGGCAGGATATCCTCTCAGTGAAGCCATGCTGGCTGTCACCAAGCACCTTGTTGTTTTTCATGTGCGTTAGCATGCCTTTCAGGAGAATCTGCTCCAAGATTTTGCCAGGCACAGAGGTGAAACTGACCGGTCTTTAATTCCTCGGGTCATCCATTTTCCCCTTCTTGAAAATGGGGGTTATATTTCCCTTTTCCCAGTCATTGGGAACTTCACCTAACTGCCATGATTTTTCAAATACAATGGACAGTGGCTTAGCAACTTCATTTGCCAGCTCCTTCAGGACTCGTGGATGAATTTCATCAGGTCCCATGGACTTGTGCATATTCAGGTTCTTAAGATGATCTCGAACCTGATCCTCTCCTACAGTGGGCCTAGGGTCTTCATTCTCAGAGTCCCTGCTTTTGCCTTCTAAGACTTCGGTGGTCTGGTCAGAGCATTTGCCAGTGAAAACCGAGGCAAAGAAGTCGTGAAGAACCTCAGCCTTCTCCAGTTCTCCTGATAGCTTCCAAAGGGGGCCCACGTTGTCCCTAGTCTGTCTTTTATTTCCAGTGTACATATAGAAGCCCTTCTTATTATCTTTAACATCCCTAGCCAAGTTTAATTCTTACTGGGCCTTAGCTTTCCTAACCTGTTCCCTAGCTTCCTGGACAACATCCCTGTATTCTTCCCAGGCCACCTGTTCTTGCTTCCACCTTTTATAAGCCTCTTTTTTCCTTCGAAGTTTCCTCAGCAGCTCCTTATCCAATGTTACATTGCAAATTAAGATCTTTGATCTTTTTTCTCTGTAGGTACCCCCACACACTAGATGTGTTATCACAGGGCAAAAAAATAGGTCTTATGAAAACACATTAAAGAAAAAACAAACACTAAACCCAAGGGCAATCTTGTAATGGCTGCTGAATTAACAATATTTGCCAACTCCAGTGGCAACTGCATTAGGCTATAGATGATTTCTATTCAGGACAATAGTGCCAATTGTTTGATTTATGGTTTCCCTTCCTTTGTTTGGTGTCCCCGACTACTTACAATACATGTGGAGTATATAGCTGGGAATTCTATAATATATGCATATATATGTGCATGCAGTTTTTATAATTATGATGAGGCTTATTTTTCTTTTGATCTACAAATGAATACTCTCCACTCATGCTAGTGTTAAACAGCTTTGATATAGAATAAACATAATGTTTGACATCAGGAAATTTAGCTAGTCATCCATTATGGAGGGAATAATCAGGCTATTTTATTCATATTCTACATCCTTTAAAAACATTATATTACACTCTAAATAACTCACTAGTAGCCATTGCTAAAAAATGAGCACAACTATTCATTATTCTTTACCCGGCACAGATTTTGAATCTACAGTCTGATCCCAGGCTGTGGAGTCCAAGCCTCGTTCACACTGAAGGACAGGAGCCATCACTGCCACCAGTGATGGCCAGAGCAAGCAAGTATTTGCAATCTTTCTGTGCCATATTAACTCCTGCTTAAGAGTTGATGTGAGTCTGGAGGTGACAGCAGTCCCAGCTTAGTTAAAGTATTTAGATATATTCTTTATATATTTAGATAGATTTATAATTTAGATATAGTCTTTATATATTTAAATATTTAAAGCATTTAGATATATTCTTTATATACTTTAGATATATTCTTCTTCAAGAAATAAAATCTTTTCCCACAAAGACCAGTTCGCTAGATTAACTACTCTTCGGTCCTATTTCAAAGCAGAAAAGCACAAGCCTATTCAAACCTTCCATGTCTTCATATGGGAAACAGAAAAAGAATCACTCCTAAGTCACAGTGCAAAAAAGCCAAGGAAAGTTCTCAAGCAAAATTTCAAATTTCTTTGACAGGTAATAATGAGGAAAAAAAAAAATTGATTTCATTATGTTTTATTCACTTCCCATAAAGTATAAACAATACGCTTTCAGCTTGTTCTGTTTTGGAACATAGTACACGAAGATCCACACTGCCAAGCACACAGGCAGATGGTCCTACAGGGTCCTCATGAAGAGATCAGTCTCCGTACACTGTAATGTAGGGTAAAGGCCTCTGCGTGTGTGTAACTGACTTGACACATCTTGAACTGTACCTATGATGCAATGGATATGGGAATCCCTTTAAACTAAGTTCTGGGCCCTGTGGATCATTGTCACTTGATGACATAATTTTCAGATAGAAGAAATAGTAACAACAAATAAAATTATCATGCATTTAGGAAATGTTCTGTCACAAAATTGGCTCAAAGCAGGCATCTGAGAGCAATTCAGCAAGTTTTTAATGGTGATTTCTTGAGCAATCAGTAATAATAAACAGTCAGATCACACATGGCTGAGTGCATACTAACTGTCCAGAGGCAAGGTCAATTAAGACTAGTTACATTTTGCAAAAGCTTTCCACTTTACACTGTTTGATGCCAGTACTTAGAATGCATACAACACACACAACTGCTGACCCTCAGAGGGGGGAATCTGAAGAACTCCCAGTGAATTACTCAGTTTAAAGCTCTGAGAACTGTTTACAGTGATATACGCTTTCTGTAAACATTTTATGTGTTTCTGGAAAAAATTCCAACTCTGTTTTCCACTGTTCATATTTACTTCCTAAGAGTGAAGCTGGCTGAAATAATTATGTGTATACATGCGTTTGTACACTGGACACAGCTCATGAGAATACACAGCATTTCTGGCAGCTAGAATACTCATAGCTCCCATGTTTTTCAAATGTGGCATCTGATGGTGCTCAGCATCAGTGAAATCATAAATGCACACAGGAAAAACAAACAGTTACAATTAAACAAACTCACATCGCTATCATTTTACAGTTTAACTTCATTGAGCATGCTGGTTATTCAAATACCAGTGTGACAGGTTCCTTCAAATGCTTGACATAAATGAGTGGATAGCAAAAATGAATGCGCTTCTGCAAAGTTCCTCCCTCATATTTAGAACAATGCACGCCATTTAGCTGTAAATGCTCCTTGAGTAACTTATCCAGCACAACCACTAATGTGCAGTAAATCTAGTAATACGTGACTGATTACTCACCTCATCAACTTGAGGATCTTGAGCCTGAGCAGCATTGGGCACTGGGGAATCACAGTCTGGGCTATAATCCTCGCAATAGTCATATGCAGCTCTGGGGTCAGCTATAATCAACAGCTGCTGGATCTCACCCTGCAGAAAAGCACATGCAGATTAAATAACAAAGCCAAAGATTGCCTGGATTTCACCAGAAGCAGAATTTTCATTCAGAAAACAAAACTAGGCACCTAATACTTATATATTATATTAGCATCTGTGTTTATAAATAACACATCTCCTTAACTTCTGCTGCTATTCTGGAAAACATCTTAACTATCGTTCACATGGCAAAACAATGCAAACTAATACTGAATGGACAAGAGGCAAAATTCAGGCTTAAAATGCTGTCTGGTTTGGAAAGGAGAGGGTGGGAAGGTGTAACTCCTGCTCTGTCATTTTCATGCTGTTTGTTTACTTCTTCACTGGGAACCAGTCTAAATTCCTAAGATTTAATTCAGGGCACTTCCTATTACCAGCATGCAGCTCAGCATGCAAGTGATCAACAGTATTAATTCTGAGACTTTGCATCACATCTGCACTCTCAAAGAAGGAGAAAATGAAATAAAAAGTGCTGTACTAAAGACACAGTTATTGGAATAAAAAACAATTAAGTAAGCACTGTGTAAATACACACTGCAGAACGTGTTGAAATAAAAATTTTAACAGCTAAAAAATATTATTTTCACCTCTGTTCCCATATATCATGCATAAAACAAACATCACAGTAAAAACACCCACTATTCCGGATAATAAAAATGTCCCTGCTGAGATCCCCTACAGAGATCTGGTATGTTTATCATTTTCCACAGAAAGCTGTCTGGTATCCAGTGTATTTCTTAACATAGTGATACCATTTAAACTGCATTAGTTAAATTCCTGCCAACATTTCCACTATAAATTTCCTCATTCAAGAGCTTCTTATGTTGCCATGAAAATAAGACTGTTGAAAATTGGCACATGTTCTTGGTCAAAACCCATTAACTTCGGTCTCTCACTATTTCACCAGGAGGGGGGATTTTTAAGCTTTTATATACTTCTGAAATTTTATTTTGTTTTTGCCAAAAATGAGGGCAAACGAGTAAGTTCTTTGTTAGTAGACCTGTGCATGTTTTGTCTTTTAAGAAAAAATACCTTAAGGGATGGAAATGTACATCTGGGAAAATTTGTAATTATCTCAGTATTTCCTAAATGACTTTACATCTCTCAGAACAGTAGCCTTTAACAAATTAACAAAATTGAGGAATATTTTAAAATAGCAAAGAAGAATTTGTAACACTCCTTCCTTTCAAAAAGAAAAAGCACACAAAGCAGCAGAACACCCTCACACTGACAAAATCAACCAACCTTCTGCAACTTGCCTAGTTCTAGAGTATTTTTTTTTTACTAACTTAGCACATAATGGCTATATATTGAATGTTTTTACAATATTCTCAACTCATTTTACTTGATAGACTCACGTGTCTCAGATTAATTTAGAGTTGGAATATATACATATATATATATATGAGCTTCCAGAAATATAACCAGTGCAGCAGTTTGCTGATACACATACATAGAATTCCCCCCTTTGATCCCTTACATGACTCCCTCCAGAGGTGGAGTGCTTTGAGAGGTTTTGCACAGTCACTGTCAGCCTGGGCTATGCATTTGCAAAATGTTTCCAAAGTGCTCAGCTCTCCCTCTTCCACCAGACAAATTACAGCTAATTGAAGCAGATGATCAGTCAGAGAGAATTAGCAACTGAAAGACGAAGAGGTAACTCTTTTGGAGTAACCATTAGAGATGGATATGTAGAACCCTTGTCCTCACCCTGCTGAGCTCAGGCATTCTGAAATGCCCACACAAATCACCATGTGTCAGCTAGTGTGAGTAATCAGAATGGTCTGGTTTGGCAAGTACCTTAAGATCATCCAGTTCCAACCAGGGATGCCTCACCAAAACTGCTCCTGAAACTACTGTTGCTTAGTATGTTATGCTAAAAGAACCCAGGTCGGGGGATATAGCCAATACTCTGGAGATTGCTTTGTGCTGATCTTGAGTGCCATGGAATCTTGGCGCTGGGTTTTGTCAGATTGTGTGTTTGCAAGGAGCACTCAGCATGCTGTCACCATTTGGCTTAGATGTTCTTAAATTGGTTAAAGCTGTTCCTGATCCACTGTACTTCCCAGCCCCGCCTGTCTGCCTGTCATGGGTTCACATAAAGGGAAGCCCTCAGAAGTCTTTCACAGTACACATAAATTGCTACTGGCTATTAATGTGCAAGAACTGAGGAACCTAACTTATTCTACATTTGCCATCTCAAATGTTAATTTTCCTCTTTTTCCTTCAATGTCTGCTATAAAAATATTTCCAGTAAATTATTGGGGAGGGGGGGGTGTTTTGAGGGTTTTTTTAATTATTTTGGGTTTTTTGTTTTTATTTATTGGTCTTTGCTAATTTGGCTTCTTTGACCATTTGTCTGGGATGCATTGGCAGTGTTGTTTCACTAATCAGTGAACAGCTTTCAGACCAGGTCAATCATCTCAGGACATGAAATAATTTCATTAGATTAATTAGCAGATTTCATTATTGTGATTTAGTTATCATTCTAAGACATCTGTTGGACAAAGCTATACTCTTGGAGAATCTTCCACAGGATTACTTCAGTCTTCAGAGTACAAGTGAAAACTCCTTGACTTTATGAGACTGAAACAGAATCTTTTTAAGTTCTTTGTGAATAATGTACAAATACTTAATCTGGTCATACTTCACTATCTGGAGTCATAAATTAGGTACTTAATGATCTGCCTGCACAAGTCCCAAAACTTTAAATGAAAATAGGAATAAATGGAGTCATGGGCTATTAACAATTCTAACAGTTGGTCTCTAAAACAGCATATGTGCATAATGTAATAAGAAAATTGTAGGATAAAAGGAAGTCTCACAGGGTAAGAATGATGAAAGCAAGAAAGGGAGAGCAAAGATGGGGAAGGAGGCAGGAGAACAGAGTAAAATTTAGAAATACACACAAGTATCCTTGAAGTAGTCTCAAAAGTGAATATAGAAAAAAAAATATCCAGGTTAGTTCTATTTATTTCTCTGTGAAATATTTCTTTCTCTGGGAAAGACTTCTCAGGCAATTTCTGAAAGTTGATAGGTGATATATAGGGTGGGACACAAGCCAAATGTTTGATGTTTCTGTTAAGCCATTCTTCCACCATAATTTGATGTCTGAGATAAGGGGAAGGCAGTAGAAGGCAGAAGCAGAGAACAGGTGGTGAGGTATCAAAAAGATCTTCAGGGCTACTTTTTCAACTTATTACTTGTAACAATGTGCATGCTTAACTTGCCCCCAAAAGTGCTAAAAGCCTATTTAACCCTTAAGTACAAATACCTGCTGCTTTCTAACATTTTTTTTATCCTGAATAACACTTAACACAATGTATTTTAAACAGTGTTTATCAGATATTTAACATTACTTGCATATTAGGCACAAGAAAACTGAGAGCTGGGTCTCTGCCTTAGCTGCCCAGAGGTGAAGAACATTCAGCAAGGTATTCAAGCACATCTAACATTAAACATACAAGTACAGCTTGCAAGTAAACCGGATCAATCTGAAGTCTTAATATTTAGTTTAGATCATAAATACTTTATTGAAATAGACACTAAGTTGTGTCAAAGCTAACACAACTCACAAAGTCAATGCATAGCCGAATAATTCATCACAACATGGAATTAAAACAGTTAAAGTCTATGAATGTTTTAATTCCTCTCTATTTTGGGAATGCACTTATAATTAAAATCAGAGGCTTCTGAATCAGCCTCTTGGCTGCATGAAATAAAAGCTGTGTGAGAATCATTAAATATCCTGCCCAACAGTTATGCCTAGCATGAAAACATGGTACAGAAGGATTACTTCAGTAGTGCTGTCCTAAAACATACTCTACAAAACAAGATACTCTTTGTAGAATCCTTCAAGACTATTAGGAGTTGATTAGATCTGAAGAAACATTTGCTGCTTTGTGGCATACCACAGCAAATGTGGAGAACCAGGCTACAGAGCTACAAGGAGAATATGCTCAAATCAGTCGAAAGCATGCCTATTGCAGCAGCTACACAAATATTCACTCAAACTAACTGTTCTACAGCAAGGAACAGCCCAACTAAGAATGAGAATTCAGTAGGGAGTTTAAAATTCCTCTGTGAAACTCACAGACATTCCACATTTCTTATTCTAGAGTGACATACCTAGTGTCATTTTAGAATAAGAAAGTTTATAAGGACATACAGTTCCAGGAAGCGTTGAAAAACACCTCAGAAAATAGTAATGCCCAAGGTAGGGTATCTGCACTGAAAATGTAGTCTCTTGATATGAAAATGCTCTGCAACACTGAAAAAATAGAGCCTTGACTAACAAGCAAAGGAAACAAGAGACCTAATCTGCAGGAAAGCAACTGAGTACCAATTTCTCTTTCCAATTTATGTAATTCTCTTCCTCTTGATGTAACAATTGCTTTAGCTAGGCTTATGGTAGTAATCACTTTATTTGATTCCATCTTTTTAGAGCCTTTTTTAGATTCCACAGCAAGAATAGGAATAAGGAAAATCCCTGGTTAGATATGGCACCAGATTTTCTCAGTGATCTAAACTATTGCCTGAGAAGTAAGGAATGAATTATTTTATCATTATATTTTATTATTTTATCAGCAATAAGTATTAATGGATGCTACTTATCCTAATTGTGACTTCATAACACGTCTCCAGCACTGCAGTAGCTACTAAGGAGAAAAATGACTGCTACTGCTGAACCCAGGACACCCTTACAGAAACATTCTCTTTTCCCTTTAATTATGTAATCTTACTAATGCTTTCAAAATATGGTGTATTAGAGAAGTACAATCATACAGTAGCCCATTTACAGTCTATTTATCAGCTAAAAGTTTCTCTCATTGATAAAAGACATCTCTACTATCACCTGCCAGCATTTTTAAAAAGGCAAAAGTATGAATTCTCACAATGCTGTAATGGCAGTATATGAAGGACTAAGTGATGAAATTAATGTTTTGTTCTAGTATTTGCCCCTCTACTCTGTTCTCGCAACACCCCACTTAGAACACTGTGTCCTCAACATAAGAAGGATATGGAACTGTTGGAGCAAGTCCAGAGGGGCCCACAAGGAGGATAGGGGCTCAAGCACCTCCCGTATGAAGACAGGTTGAGAACATTGGGGCTGTTCAGCCTGGAGAAGAGAAGGCTGTGTGGAGACCTCAGAGCAGCTTCCAGTATCTGAAGAGGGGCTTATAAGGATGCTGGGGAGGGACTCTTCATTAGGGACTATAGTGACAGGACAAGGGGGGATGGGTTCAAACTGAAAGAGGGGAAGTTCAGGTTAGATCTAAAGAAGAAGTTCTTTACTGCGAGGGTGGTAAGGCACTGGAATGGGTTGCCCAAAGAAGCAGTAAATGCTCCATCCCTGGCAGTGTGCAAGGCCTGGCTGGACAAAGCCTTGGGCAAAATGGTCTAATGTGAGGTGTCCCTGCTCATTGCAGGGGATTGGAACTGTATGATCTTAAGGTCCTTTCCAACCCAAACTATTCCATGATTCCATTTAAAATTTTATGGTTTAGTTCCCTAGTTCTACAAGAACACCCACACAGTTCATTTGTAGCAACATTTCAGGAATATCTCTTTCACAAGAATCTTAATAAAACACTAACCCTGCCAGGTGAAAGCAACCTTTGTCCAGGGAATGGCAGGTAAGCATTACTGGAGAAGGTCTGCAGGACGCTCTCCACAGAAGCAAACATCAGAAATTATTCAAAACATTTTAAAAAAAGAAAAATAAATCATAATTTCTAAGAAACATGTGATCTTGGTAGTTGCTACAACTAGAATACTGCAGAACAATGTGACTGGACCGGAGCTGAGAACTCAAGATATAACTTCCTGCTGTAAAGTGGTGAGATTTCCTGGGATGATTTCATTAAGAGACAGTTTATTGCTCTTTTTCCAGCTTGATAAAAAAAAAAAAGGCAAATGTGAAAAGTAATTCAGCAATTACTGGAATGTCTGATTTATATATTAGAGGTTCAGAAAGACTTTCCACAAGCAGAGTGGGAAGGTTAGTATTAGCAAAATACTATCATTCCAATTCATATTCTGCATAAAAATGGGTACCTCTTATGTGGTTATGATAGTAATTAGATTTTAAAGATGACTACCTAAATGGTGATAAAAGCCTAACAAAGCTAGTGCTTGGCATTATACCAACTCAGGAGAACATCAAGATCTTTCATTTTCAAGATCTTTCACTTTCATACGATGGCTAAATCCTAAGAATTACAGACGTGACTCTTCAGTAACCCAGCAGAAACTCCAATCTGTGTATATGTGCCAATTTTCTCTAATTTGTGTTGTGATAGTACAACTATAGACTCCAAAAGTCTAGAGAGCCTGGACATTATTACTATAGAATTCAGAAAAACCTGCTGCAGAGTTCATGTAATCTTCCTGCAAAGATTTGAGGGATTGAAGAATTCCAGTGGCCTTTAATACAATATTCCACAACCCCGGCCATTGCACAATATAGCTACAAAAAGGTACTTAGAGCCTGCCAGACTGAAGGACTGTAAAAGCAATAAATTGTGAAAACAGAATTCTGTACAGGTCAAAGTTTCCATATAAATCAATGTCTTTTTGATTCTTTAAAACCCCATGGTTATAGAAATATATATTCAGCTTGGCTTAGGAATAGGTTGATATACCAATTATATATTTTAACCTTGGTTTACAGACCAAAGTCTACTGCAATTCTTCGCTGAGAGATTAGATTTTATTACAACGCCTGGATATACAGCATGTGTACATAACACATATACACACACACAGATACACATGTGACCAAGGACATGTTATTTTCTTGGTAAAGGACCTGCAAATCTGTTATATTGTCATTAACCTTTGAAACTTCATTTACAGCTGTTGTTTAAAAATTAAAACGTATTACACAGAATATTAAATGAAGTGATCGTAAATCCTGTCTGCAAAATTCTCTGGAGCTGATGTTAACAGGCAGCATTTTTTGAGTCCAGGTTGTTCATTTTAAATGTAAATACAAACAATTTATTGAAAAAAAACATTCCTTTTTTTCTTGGCAATATTGCTTGAAAATGAACTTCAACTCCAATGAATTACCGGAGATTTGCTTTCTTTTTCTCCCCTGTTCTTTGATCCCAAAAATAAGAAAGAGAAACAAGGAAAACATAGTTATTTACTTTGGTTCATCAGGCATAAGTTTAGAAATACTGTGAGAAAATGTAACTTTTTAGTGTGACTGACACTAAACATTAAGTGGGTCACTAGCAATTACTAAAGGTGATGTGTAATGTGAATCATTTTGGCTATGTCTACATTGGTTTGTGTTGCAGATAGTACAAAACAGAGAATACTGATGGCACATCATTCATACTACCTGTCCTTGGGGGAGTTTTACTTTGGGCTAGCTTCAGTACTCTACCTTCGCTGTACAGCAATTCTGGTGAGGCTGTAAAAGCTCTACCCATTCTGCTCCTGCTACCTTCTTCAGGGAGTATGCACAGACGGAAGGCCTTCCTGCATACTAGCATCTTCCATGTTTACAGCTATGTTAAGGGTTGGTTACTCACCT
The DNA here is from genome assembly GCA_009867235.2 of Psittacus erithacus. Taxonomy (NCBI): domain Eukaryota; kingdom Metazoa; phylum Chordata; class Aves; order Psittaciformes; family Psittacidae; genus Psittacus; species Psittacus erithacus. The sequence goes on along the minus strand of WYDI02012708.1, from coordinate 16,683 downwards.
GAAAGGACTTCTAGATTAAATCAAAGTACTATCACTCTATCTTCAGCTGCTCACTCAGGTTATTTAAAGGAATGCCATGTTGTATAGAAGTGGAGGAATTATTTTTTCATGAAAACGGGTTGATGTCTATAACTGAAATCTAAACTCTTTATTAACAAAAATTACTGCAAGGATTTGATCTCATAAACTGTGTGCAGTTACAGCTTTCATTGGCTTTAAACGAGTCATATACATCATGTTTTTTCTTGTTACACTCATTTACAGCACAGTGCTTAAAAAAATCATTGTATTGGTCTAACATCAGGGAGTTTTGAAAGAAAAAGGTCTTTATAAGAAAATACCTGCATAAAGACTCTGTTGGTTATTAACTTATAAAATACTTACTATAAAAAGCTGCTGTATTGTTCACACCAATAGCATTAAATGAGGAGTGACAAATCCTTAAAGCTGGCAAACAATAAAAAGATCGCTGCTATTTACCAAACATTTAAGCTACAAACATATTTCAATTGATATAATTCAAAATTCTTTTATTAGGTGCCACGTACCAGCATCTGCAGCATCTGACTACTTTTTTTCCCCTTTTTTTCTTTTTATACACTGCTTTAAGGAATTATCTTCTTCACAACAAGCACTTACAAATAAGCCCTTCGCACACTATGCATTTGAAAACACAGAAGAGCTTAATTTGAGATATGTGAAAGTTTGAGATATACTGTGTCTTTCATAAACAAGCATTTACAAATTGGTCCCACTGATATCAATAGATCCACTTCAGTTAGGGAGTATTTAGCAGTGTAAATGAAGGTCTCCTAATTTGGCACGATGTCATAAAATCTCAGATGAGAAGCAGGCTCAAAACTGAATTTCCTCAGAAGCTTTCTCTGAGAGCATTACTAAAGAATGTGTCTTAGCTTTAACACCAGAAGGTAAACTTACTAAGAAATATTATGTTTGTTGAATACACAAAAATAGTAAAGCAGTCATTTCTCATGCTCTAAGGGCACTCATCAGGCTTTTCCTTCTTGCAGTCATTATCTACCTGCTCTCTGGGCACCCAGCATGCTTAATTACTCGGAAATCATTGATCATCAAAGCAATTATGTTAAACTGATTAAAAGGTACGCATTTAGAATTTCCCAGTGTATTATAACATATCGTTGTGTTAGCAATAGTCAGACAAAGGTGGGAGAACTGCCTAGAAAACAGTAGTTAATATTAGGAACAGAAAAAAGAAAAAAAAAAAATGGCGCCAGGAATTTAATTTGCACTGTTGCATTACAAAATTAAAATAAGAGAAACAAAGAAGCATATTTAATCCACTATGATTTAACACTTTTAAAATTAATGTGAAATAACTCCTCACACAAGGAGTATTTGTTCTAAGGCTTCTAAATGAATTTTTCACAACTATATTACAGCAATATGACTGAAGAAGTAATTTTTTTTTCCAAAGATACAGTGAAGTTGTCAGGAGGGCAGAATAATATCACGTTAATAATATCTATTTCTGACTCGTGTGTATGTAGGAATTCATAGGTTTTTAGATGTACCGTAAAGGAACAAGAACATATGATGCATCTAATTGTTTACAGCACTGATTCTGGCAGTCCTAAATTCTGCCTTCAACAGGAGTGAATTACCTTAATGATGCTACTCGGTTTTTGTGCAGTGGTGTTATGCTGTAGTAATGAGTTCAGCACCAGAAGAAACCCTGACACCTTCAAGTAGCAGATCGCTGAAGCCTAAGGTTTCATTATGGTTACTACAGGTTCATTTTTTTCCACATTTTGAATTTCCATTCAGTTTGAGAAGCCTGAAGAGTGCTCCACAGTTCCTGTGATCAAATCACTGGCTTATTATGACTAAAGCCATCATTATTACCCAAGATAAAACAGCCCAAGTGATGCATGGATACAATATTAATCCTTCTGAGAGTCTGTCCTGTGAATTCCGACAGGCCACTATACACTCGGGTATTTAGCTGTGCTTCCTATGTGTAAGCCAATAAAGGTAATAAATGTCACATGCAAATTCACAGACAGAATAACCAATTTTATGTCATCAATATTTAACATTAAATATTTAAATCTTATGTCATGGCTCAGTAAGTTCATTTCTGGAATTCCTTGCACACAGAATAAGGCACATTATCCTATCTGTTTCTTTAGTGCCTGTTGAAGTCTTGAGATACAGCAGGGTTCTTAACACAGAAACACTACCAAGGACAGCCTTGGAACCACAAAACATCACTCTATACTATCATGAATGAGATAAACAGAACATTTAAGACATAACCAGAGGACTCTCAAGCATGAGGCAAATTTCAGGGAACAGCCCCCCAAACTCTACCAGCAGTAACTAAAGGATGGATAAAATCTGATGGATAAAATCTTCTGAATGTAAGAAAAAGAATGCTGTTTACAGAGTAGAAAAACATCAGACAAACTCAAATAGAACTAGATTATGTTTGGCTTGGCTAGACTTTGAAGGACACATATCATTAAAATCATACATGGAACAGTACTTTGTGTAAGCTTTGAGGTACATCATCATTTCAACATGCACATTTCTAGTTAAAGATTCAAATAAGTCAGCATAAATGCAAAGGTACCCATGGTGGCTGCACAGTAAAAGACAAACCAGGAACCTATCCTAAAAGAAAAGACTGTAAGCTTCTAATTTAAGAGACTTCAGACTAAACCTAAACCCCTGGGCATTACAAGAACATCCTTACAATAACGTAATCGATTTCTTTGAATAAAGCAAGAGAAAAGGGGGCAATCAGTTAAGTAAGAAAACCTAATCACTGAAGGAATACACAAATGTACAGTGATGTTACAAATGGTCTAACTGTTGCTGGGTTTAGTGCAGAATGTTTAGCCTGTAAATGGACTTCACAGACAGCTGCACAATTTGTTCTTTCTTTTCTGAGTCAAAAGCCATCTTTCTTCTTAGGGTGTCTCAGCTGGAACTGAAGCACTGACTTGCCACATCAATGTAGATTTCAGCAAAAAAAATTGACAGACGATCACTAGCTTCTTTTTATGTTCTTCAACATATGACAAAACCCCCAGAGAAAAGTACTTTTAAGTCATTCTAGCAAGTTCTAGCAAAGTTATATTCATTCTAGTGATATGTTCGTATCTGTTGACTTCACATAATTGAATGTAGGGTTATTTTGAGGGTTTGTTCAATCAATCCGGTAAATCTGATTTTTAGGTATCAATTTCAACTTGTTAAGTAAGTCTTAATCCAACCTTACTGACTCTTCCAACCATTGCTAACCAAATACTTGCATTCTGTCACATCCCATCTCATCTCTTCTCCTCTACAGGGCTTGAAAGGGCAGAGAGAATTCTATATACAACTGCAAAATGGATGGTTCCAGGAAACTATCCCTGAGGAGGAACCGCTAGAACTGGAATTATTTTGCCATAGATACTCTTTTTATGACTCAAAGTTTCATCTTTCTTTCTCAGTGGCTAAGAACTTTCATGACAGAAGAATGACATAGCGGGAAATCTCCAGAGCTATCATTTTATTTACTCCCTAGCCTATGCTTCCTCTGTATTCCCATGGGAATGGACTTAAATCGCTCTTTGACAAAATTTCTTTTTGAGGATTTTCATCATCCACTATACTTATTTTCAAACAGCTCAGTACAATCATTTCAGCACCTCTGAAACACCAGACAAGGCTTTTTATTTAGCAATTGCACTGACTAAAACAAACTAAATATTAATGTTTAGCTATTGCACAGCTCCTTCCAAGACAACTTTTAAAGTGATTACAAACTTTGCATGAACAAACCAGGGCCTGTTGCCTTAGTTTCTATTAGAATCTAAAAATCACTTGTAAAACACTAACAAAATCCCAGTTTATCTACTTTTTTTGAGGTTTTTGCTGAATTATTTTTACTTATGCATATGAACACTGCACATATTTTGACAAACATATGTATTGTGGGACTTGGTTTCTGACCTATGAAAGAAATACAAGGGAAAACAGAAAGTAATTATCCCATGTGGAGACAAAAATCCTTGTCCCACCTGAGATAAGGCATCTATGGAATTCACCTTCAAATGGAAAATAACGTCCCTCAGATGTGCAAACTCTATTGGGGACCAGAGGTAAATTAGGCTATGAGTATCACACAACATACTGGTTGATCCACTTAATCATGCCAGAAATTTCTCTATTCAAAAGGCTCATGTTTCATCATGACCATAGATATGAAAGGTAACAATGCCACAGTGTTAACACTCAGAATTCATATTTCCTCTCTTGATACCGACACTGCTTCTCAAGGATATACTCTGCTTAAAGCTAGGATTACAACTCTGGACCTTTATGGAGCACAGATGTTCTGTATATGAAGTAAGCTAACCACTGATCTGTATTTTCTTATTTTTCAGCTTTAACTTAAATTTGCCTGTTTTGACTGTTGTGTAACAATATCATAAAAGAAACTCAATATCGCAGATTTAGAAAAGCTTCATTATTAACCTGTAAAAATAATCGTTGCTGTAAGAATTCTACCCAGGGAGGCATCATGATTGGCATTCACATACTTCCTTAGAGGGATTTTACCCTTCCTATATGTACTTCTTGGCCAGTAAATGATGGAAACATATATGTCCTTATTGCCAACGTATGTTCCAGTTACTGGAAAAAGTAGTAAGTGGGATAAACAATAAAATGGATTCATATTACACAGAAAACTTTCCAGGTCCTTCTCCCCCTCTCTCAGATACTGTTAACATGCACAAGTATCTGTAAATGTTTAAGAGAGACAGAAGTAAAATGATTCAGTATCATACTACTCAACTTTTTCAGAATAATTCTCCCAAATATCCCAGGTACCTCAGTATTAGGCAGAAAGAAAAAAAAACATGCAAGCCCCTTCCAGATACAACAATCTAAAGGTCAGAAAAATGTGTCGTATCCTCCAACAATAGAGACGCTTCCCTTGTTCACTTCTCTTTTATTTCATTCTATCCTACCAGGTTCTATAAATCAAAGTTTCTACACTATACCAGCTTTTGTCCCCCCCCAAAAAAAAACCCAAAAAACAAACAAAAAAAACCAACCCCAAGCATTCTGATTTTCATTAAACACTTCACTCAACACAAAATCACTCAACTCCATTTGCTCAGTACAGAATTTTACCTCAAAAACTTCTTCATCTAAAATCCTGGTTCCAAAGACAGTGATGCCATTGGTGTCCACAACTGTTTTGTCACTTCTTCCAAGTGGTTTTGTAGATTTTTTGTTACAGTCAACAATCATTGTAACGCTTTTTTTCTCCACACTAATAGCTACTCGATGCCACCTATTAAAAACAACCCAAACAATTCTATTGTAATTCCTGGTTTTAATAGGTCATTATATTCTTACCAAAACAGTTTATTGTAGATCGTGCACCAATCGAGTCACAGAATTTTAATGTCTCCATTTCCTTGTTTCATACATAAGCACATGAAAACAATGTTTTCTCTATTTACTGTATAACTTCTGTCACTCAATACAAAAGAACAGTACAAAAGTTCTGTCCTTAGTATAAAGGAGTTTGAGCCATAGCTCATTGTGAATATCCTGTATAAGATGAAGTTCAAGCTTCTCTGAAGCTTTACCCAGAGAACATTTGTAAACTCAAATTAGGAGCAAATGAACTGTTTACATTTTATTAGATTGAGCATCTGATAGCAGATTTGTTGTTTATGAGTGTGCTTGATTGTCCAAATTACTTGAGGAATTACTTGTGCTAATATATTTAATGCAGCACCTTAGTCTTTTGTTATATACATTTTAATATTTGTTTTCTGTGATCAATCACCAAATCATTACCATGTTCTTTTGCTTATCTGAATGCATCCCACAGCTACAGACAATTTTCAAAGATGTACAACAGTTCCAACACAGATGCTTCTCCAGATAAATATACTTACAAAATCCTTGCCACTACTCCTGCAACAGTGAATGAGGCGATTCAGAACACTGACAAACGATTTTATTTTAAAGACATCTGAGAACAAAGTTTTTTACAGTTTGCCCAACTATGCTATGTCCTTTATGAGAATTTATTATCATGACAAAACACATTAATTTAGTGAGCTTCTCTACTATGACAACTTAAAATATCAAATAGCAAGAACAGGCCACCCTGTAATCTACTAGGGAGCAAAACATGAAAGAATCTTTGATACACCAGGGCAAAAAATGTCAAAGAATGTCATATTATGGTAAGAGGAAGGCTGGAATCAAATTATTTCAGTTGGCATTCATGGCACTAATATTGTGTACATCAGAGAGACAGCTTAGATCACTGCTTTAAAGAGCTTCTGTATATCAAAAGAAACACCTTGAAGCTAATGGAATCTGACTGCCAAACAGTATCACTGAGCCAGAACTATAATTCCATGTTTTCTCTGGAACACAGTTAAACATTATCATTATAAAAGCAAACTGCCCATACATCCTCAGGCATATTACTCTCTTTACACTTTTTAAATATATCTCATTTTGAGATGAAGATTGTTGTCCTAGATCCCTCATAAAATAGCTGAGTCAGATGAAAATTGTCACTCTGTCTTTTGAAAGCATGTAGAAGCTGAAAGCATGAAATCACAGCTCATGGTGCACAAGACTGACTCCAGTTGACTCTGGAGTTATATAGCCTCACTGCAGGATATTGTATCAAACCAAATTCATGTTGATTTCTTCATTTTTTAATCAGTTTCTCAACATTTTGGGTAAAATTCTGAATTCCATGTCAAAGTGTTGTTATTTACATGAAGCCAACAACAACAACAAAAAGTCTGCTACTTTTTATTATCACTGCTTCTGCTACAGAAATGCATCCGGTTTAGGTTTCATGGCATAATTCCATTCTCTGGTAATACAAAGGCTAGAAGACAATTACTTTTTTCTCTTTTTCATCCTTTATTGCTTTATGAACATATGTCATTACAGATGAATTTCTGCCCTTCCTTCTCTACTGATATTTTTTTCTTTTTTTATTTTGCTTTAATAACATTTCTTTCTGTGTGTCTCTGAAAACTCTGGCTGCTCTTTCTGGACTGCAGCACAATGAGCAGAAAGAGTTAGAGCAAATGTTCATTCACAAGCACCAGAATGACATTCCTAGAGAATGGCTGCTTGTCTACAAAGGCAAGTTAGTTACAAAAAAATTAACAACTGTATTAATAACACAATAGGTGTTTGAGATTAATTGCCTTTACAGAAGACACAGTATAAGTCCTTGCAGCAAAGATTAATTATCCGTCTTATCCTTCCCTCACTTCCTTATATATAGCCATTTCAAACCATCTTACTTATCTGCTATTTTGGTTCAGGGTAAGAGAAATCTTACGCTCTCTTGTATTCACTCTTCCTCTCACCTTTAAATGTACAAGTAAGCCCTTCTAGTGAGACAATTCCTTGAGTTGTTTTGAAAACAGTCTCTTTCTATACTGCACAAGAAGAATCTTCACAGGTTTAGCTTTGGTGGTTTTATCTTCTATGATCATTTCTTCACTCTTGATTTACAGAAATGGCAAATAGTACAATGGTTTGGCTTTATTTGTAGATGTATACCCCATCGGAAGCTGAAACTGTATTCAGCTGCAAAGGTTCTCTGATTTTGTACCACAGCAGTCCAACTAGCTGGAAACAGCATTAACGATTTATTTAAATATTTCAGACAACTGTTTGTAAAGACCATAATCACCTACACAGTGGTCTGTGGTAGTATTTTACATCTTAAAATTTTACACTTACTTGCCATCAGCAATGTTGACAGTCCTGAAAAGAGGGTAGTCTTCTGGGGCAGGTTTTGCATTTTGGTCTTCGAATAGGAAGACAGGGGATCTACCAACTTCAACACCTACTTGCTGAATTCCTTGCTCACTGTAGACAGACAGAAGGAAGGACTGGATCCCTTTTTTGGGTTTTACTGTCATTAATACTGAAAAATCTTCTGGAAAGTCTCCCCCTGTAAATAAAGTGGTATACAGCTACAAATTCAGAAAAAAAAAAAACACTCTTTGATGATTTGCATTTTTCTATAAGCACAGAGGATCCCTCATGTAAACTGTTGTGGGTTTTTTAATTCTCAAAAATGAAAAACATAAACGTTGAAAAAATACATAACTAGTTTTATTTAGTAGGAGATTAAGGCAAAATCAAAAAACATTTCATTTTCATTTATTCCCTAATGCTTTCTCTTTGAAATAGCGATTATGTATCAATTGTTGTTTCAAACTTTACAACTAAACACAATTAAAAGTGGATATAACTTTCTCATAAGGGAGGGACTGAGGTTTGTACTCAAGACTGCTCCTGTTGAATGTGATGCTAAATCTGCATTTCACTTGATGTGAAAGCCTATTAGGCTTAATAACCAATGAAGTGTAAGACTGAGATTCTAAAATTCAGAATATGCATTGGCGCCATGTGGCTTCGGCTTCAGCTGCAATTTGACATGCAAGAAATAGAGGGATAAGAGTCTAAGCATAATGCTGGCAATTAATACAACTGCAATTTTGTGTCCATTAGAGTAAAATATTCTTAAACATTTTAATAATATAGTAAGTTTTAAAAAAATAATGTTAATTTTTTGTAATTTTAAAAGCATATAAGATTTCCACATCAAAAGCTGATTTAGGAACTACTTCTTCCAGTGGAGAAAATTGTTTCCAAGACAATTTCTTGTGGGAAAATTCTCAGGAATCTAAATTCTTCTGTGAAGACAAGCTATTGATGGCATTAACTCTTAATATACAGTATGAAAACAGAATGCATAAAATCTTCATTGCTCTTTAAATGACATGCTACTCTTCTAAAACAGAAAATCCCTAGCCTTACACTTATTATACTGTCTGCTGCAATGCTGGTTTATGTGCTTTCTACCATCTTTTTTAACTTTTTTGCAAAGGTTGTTGAAATACTATAGTAATACAGCCCACTTTAGGGCTTGTTTTGACATCTTATTTTGAAGGATCAGAGCTAAATAAATGGAAAGAATTTCATTTACTCTGGTGAACCTTTGGTCAAGCTTATTAATGATGAAAGAAATGCTGTTAGTTTACAAGTTAAATTAAACTGTATACCTTTTATCATCTGAGTAAACACATGACAGTAAGAGGAAAAGAAAGAGAAAAGATGACTGTCAACTAAGGCCAAAGAAATTAATTGAAAAGCACTGTCTGCAATGTTAAGATGAAAAATATGTTGAAAATACTTAATGCAGGTGATAGCAATTCAGCTAGTCTGGGCATGTGCTCTTCAAACAGGTAACATCCTATGAAAAAAAAACCTGGGAACTTTCTAAGAAAGGTGACCAAAAATGATTCATGTGCCTTAGTTCAGTAGTTTCTGTTATCGCTGCTGTAAAAATATTCCCAAAGGTTTTATAATTACACAGTATAGGTATAATATAAGTAAATTTCCTCCAAACATGGTTTTGATTTTTAGAGTCAAAAACATATGACATCTAACATGTAAAACTTTATGAATTGCTATGTACATATATATAGAGAGTTCCTGGACACATACCTGGAATAGTTATCAAAGTTTTTTCAACTATTTTCAAATTTCTTGTTTATTGGTATGGTTGTATTTAGACAATTAACAAAAATAACAATTGGAAGGAAAATTGCTAGAAAAATCTTTGCATGTATATATACATATATATGAGTTGTCACTCCTGTCATTCCTATATGCTTTTGTAAAAGATAACAGCACATAAACAAACAGTACAATGAAAAACTATTTTTCCAATCAAAAAAGGCCTTCCAGTCAGTGAAATCTGGGAAGCTAATAAATATTATTAGATCCACTTTTAAAAGATGGCTGTATTGATGCTCCAAGCTTTTGGGATTCAAAGCTCCCTTTGAGCTACAGTAGCTAAAAGAATACCTATACTTCCTGATGAGTTATAGGAGTTAGATGAAAGCAAGCAAAGGATGCATTACAACTTGTATTGTTTAGCTAAAATGATGTCTCACCACTTGGTCTTATCTTGGCTATCTTCTGTTAGTCCTTCCACTAGTATAGAGCAGTAAGAACAAGAGACACGATCACTCAAGTATCTTTAAGAATAACCTCAGAAAGAAAAGAAGGGTTTCTTGTGGTGGGGAGATGATGCTTGTTCTGCGAGATTCAAAAGGAAGTAACGACCATAATCAAAAAATTGTTTCTAGCTTCTTTACTGAAGTAGAGGTTAGCATGATATTTTCCTGCATTAAGCGAAGTTTTGTGAGGGCTTCTTTTTATACCACATGAGCAGTGCTTTTTGTCTCCTGCACACAGAATTGTTGCAACAGACTGGTAAAATCAAGCAAACTCATTCCAATTGCAAAGCAGAAACTGAAAGCATTTCAGAAGAGCACCTAAATTAAGGCATTCAAAGGCTATAGAAATTTAGATGCCAGCCAGCAACATGAGGTGCTTACTTGTTCTGGCGTTCAAGAATCATATGAACAGTTATTACTACAGCTGCCAGATCTCCTCTTTATTCTAAAATTTGAGCCAATAGACACTCCCAGACTTCCAGCTCTAGACTCTCAGGCTTTGGTTTCAGCAGAAGATGCCTGTCCTATTCTAAACTTTAAAACATATCAGTGATTCCAAGGCAGTTTAATCTTATGTCCAGCTGCATCTGAATGCTTATTTTTGAAATTTTTTGTTGTCCACTTGGCTTCAATGACACTCATTGTAAAACTGAGAATATAAAGGAGGCAACTTTAATACACTGTGCAATTTGGGCAGTCTTTCAATACCGTGGATCATTTTTGCATTTTTTTAAAGAAAGAACAGCTGATATTCTGCTAACCTTACTTAGGTAAAGTAGTAATTAATTATACACATAGTCACACTAACATCAGCAAGACACTGCAGACTGTAATGTGCCTTTCAGTGAATGACATTTGCAGCCGGACAGCTCTGTTAAATATATGCAACTAAGTTGAAATTGCAATAAATATTACAGAATCATAGAATCATAGAATAGTTAGGATTAGAAAGGACCTTAAGATCACCAAGTTCCAATCCCCCTGCCATGGGCAGGGACACCTCATGCTAAACCATGTCACCCAAGGCTCTGTCCAACCTGGCCCTGAACATCACCAGGGATGGAGCATTCACAGCTTCCTTGGGCAACCCATTCCAGTGCCTCACCAACCTCACAGTAAAGAACTTCTTCCTCAGATCTAACCTGAACTTCCCCTCTTTCAGTTTGAACCCACCACCCCTTGTCTTGTCACTATAGTCCCTAATGAAGAGTCCCTCCCCAGCATCCTTATAAGCCCCTCCTCAGAAGGAAGGCTCCTATGAGGTCTCCACACAGCCTTCTCTTCTCCAGGCTGAACAGACCCAACTTTCTCAGCCTGTCTTCATAGGGGAGGTGCTCCAGTCCCCTGATCATTCTTGTGGCTCTTCTCTGGACTTGTTCCAACAGTTCCACGTCTTTTTTATGTTGAGGACACCAGAGCTGCACACAATACTCCAAGTGAGGTCTCACAAGAGCAGAGCAGAGGGGTAGGATCACCTCCTTCGACCTGCTGGTCACGCTCCTTTTGATGCAGCCCAGGATACGGTTGGCTTTCTGG
>WYDI02012707.1:0-37447 GCA_009867235.2 Psittacus erithacus | reverse complement strand
AGGCTGCAAGTCAAAACCACAGCACTGCACCAGCTACTAAGAAGGAGAAAAATGACTGCTACTGCTGAACCCAGGACACCAGGGGTTGCTTCAGGGATCCCCTGGCTGGGGAGGTGATGGAAATGAATTTACTTTTTGCATTTCATCTGTGGTTTTGTGGTTGCTCCTGCATCCTGCCCGTACTGGCTCACACTATGTTCAGTTAATCCATAACTTGACACAATGCAAGTTGCATAATTTCACATAATGCTGTTGTTTCCTAACTCATTTCCTGGTTTTGTTCGTTTGTTTGCTTATATAACAGAAATATGTGAAATCTTCCTAAGAAGAAAGAGATTTATATCCAAGAAGAAACATCCAGTTTCAAAAGGAACATGAAATGTAAACATGTTTTTACTCAATGCAGTTAATGCCTTCAAAAGACATGTGAAAGTAAAAAGAAGTAAAAATTAGAGACAGTAACATTGAGAAAAAGAATGAAGAATCACATTCAAGCAGCATGCAGAGCTGCACAATGATAGATGGAAATATTTGCCTCATGAGAAGCTCAAAATCAAGTAATACTTCACCAAGAGATAAAACTGAGCAAATTATATTAAATGCCTTAAGGAATCTTCCCTGGGATGAGTTAAAAATACAACATAGAAAGATGAGGTATTTATAAGAGATAGGAGATTAAAATGAGATCTTTCACAGAGGACTACTTATAAAGCTTTTCAAATAAAAAAGTAGTCTGTTATCTTTACTTAGGTATTTATGGTGAGTTACTGCTAAAATATGAATAAGTCACATTGATATGTTCTCAGACATTCACTCAGTGATGAGAAAAAAATCTCCTTTTTATGACTGTTTTATTATTCAATAGCTATTGAAGACATCTTTAAAATCTGGCAGCTGTTAAAATGTGATTTTAGGTTTCCACCTCAAGTAATAATGATGTCTGATGGAAAAGCTGGTTCTGAGAGTTCTGTCTTTCCCAAAGTGCATACAAGAAGCTTTTTGCTTTTGGAAGAGGCTTTCTATTTAGAAACGTAAAATAATCACTGCAGGTAATTTCAGATGGAACACACTCGAGTAGCAGTTCACTTCCTCCTGTTAGATGTTGCTAAAAAGAATGGCACTTTTCTCTAGGGAACCTCAGTGTCCTTTTCTTTGTCCCCAGAGATCTGCAACTGAGGATCCTGCGTTGGTACTTGAGACTCTGGACAAGCCTCTCTGTAAGGACTCAAAGAAATGAATGGCGTGCTGAGGAGAAGTAAGCAAGCAAGGTCAGAAACTGAACCATAGAACTTGTGCCCTCTTTAAAGCAAAGAACACTGTAGGCTTTTCCTGTAGAATTTGTATTGTAGTTGAAGCTTGTACTTATATTGTACTTATACATCTAGCCTAAGGTTAACACCAAAGAGACTGTGGTAAGTGTGAAGTGATTTCTTTTTTGCCCTTTGATGGGATGATTTGTGTTCTTTAATTCTTCAAATTGTGTACATGGTTGATCAAAATAAAGAACTAGAACAATCTTGAGGTGTTTTCCTCTCATTTCCCGTTCTACCATATGCATGTACTTTTACTAATCAGAAATATCTTGGGAGTTTAACTCCTGTTCAGATAAAAGATAAGGTATAGTATGTGGATGCTACAGCCAATTTTATTTTAGAGATATTTAACAGATCCAATGTCTGGTCATTTTTTACACTTTGATACATACACAAGTACATAGGTGGATGATTAAGTGCAACACTTTCAAATGGTATTTTCATATTTTTCCTAAATGCTTTTAAAAGAATTCAAATGTTACTTAAAGCAGAAAATCTGAAACTAAGGGCTCAAATAACCATGATGTAAAATAAGCAATTTTACCTTTTCTATTCAAGAGGTAAACACTGCTGTGGGTTGGGTTGTACACAGAGTGCTGGAAGGAGAGAGAAGTGAAAAAATAAAACTCATATTACTTTGACAATACTTATTTTTTCCTGAAGAAGTGGATGAAACTTTACTACAGCATTTTCATCTCTATCAAGGTACAATTTCTTTCTTGTTGTTAAAAACACTTCAGAAACATACAGTTTTTCTCAGTTCTTAAAATTCTTCAATATAAACATTTTTAATGTACTATTTGCTACCTCATATACTCAGAGCAGAGGATAACAAAATTGGTGTTGAACACAAGTCAAAGTTAGTTGCTGCAACAATAAAAGGAACTATTAATAAACATCTTTTGGATGGAGGAAATGAAGGGTTACATGAGGATGCTTGTTTATTTGTACTGGTCAGAAGTGAAGACGATCAGAGGACTGGAGCACCTCTCCCATGAAGACAGGCTGAGAGAGCTGGGGTTGTTCAGCCTGGAGAAAAGAAGGCTCCAGGGAGACCTTATAGCAGCCTCACAGTACCTAAAGGGGGCCTCCAAGAAATCTGGGGAGGAACTTTTTACAAAGGCATGTTGTCACAGGACATGGGGTAATATCCATAATTTAAATAGGCTCCCAAGACTGTAGAGAACATGATGTCAGCTCACAGTTTTGTGAGCTATCAAATAAACATCTAGCATCATTAGACAATCAATGACAATTAATAGCTTTGGTACAATTACTCTGTCTCATATAGCATGCTGCATTTGCTTTCAAGTAACAAGTATTCCCAGGGTAACTAATCCCAGGTAGTGGGTAGGTGTTGGAGCTTCATGCACATCTCTATTGGACCAAGTTGGATCAGTTCCCATTTGTTGCCAGTGGGGGTGCCCTTCGACAAGGAATTTCTGCCCTCTGGGAACTCTAGGCTGTTTTTTTCACTGACAAATTACATGCTATAGGAAGTATGGTGACACCTTCACTAGAGTCATGAGGGATACAGGAACACACCCAGCATTTTGAAACACATAAATCTTTAGATAATGGTAGGCCAACTGAAGAAAAGTGTTTTAATAGTTTATGTTAAGATATAAAGACTTTGAACTCCTGGAGGACCGTGTCTTTATGGGCACCCTTCTCTTGATCTTGAGTCATCTGTGTGCCCCCAACTGGCAATTAAGTTCCATGCAGCTGATCACTCACTCCCTTTCCCCAGTGGGATGGGGAGGAGAATTAGAAAAAAGTAGAACCCATGAGTTGAGATAGGAACAGGTTAATAACTGAAATGAAGTAAAATATAATAATATATGATAATAAACAAAATAAAGAGAGGAATAAACCCCAAGAAAGACAAGTGATGTACAATACAATTGCTTACCACCCACTGACCGATACCCAGCCCTACCTAGCCAGCTCCTCCCAGTTCATCTACTGGGCATGACATCCTTTGGTATGGAATACCCCTTTGGCATGGAATACCCCTTTGGCTAGTTTGGGTCAGGTGTCCTGTCTCGGCTCCCTCCCGGCTTCTAGTGCCTCTCCTCACTGGCAAGAGCATGAGAGACTGAAAAGTCCTTGATCAGGAAGTGTTGCTTAGCAACAACTAAAACATCGGTGTGTCATCAGCATTGTTCTCAGACTGAAGCAAAAACACAGCAGTGCACCAGCTACTAGGAGGAAAGTTACCTCAGCTAAAACCAAGGCAACCTGTGAGTGAATAGTCCTCATGTATTTCATTAGAGCCTTGCAGTGATTCAACATGACGTCATCAGTCATTTATAGCTAGGATCTATGTGGTAGCTTAGGTGGGGTATGCAGTAACCTCATGGGTTTACTTACGAGAACTTCTTATGGGGGTAGTACATGGGTTTCTATTCACAGTGCTCTTGATGTATATTGGGGCCAAAGGTAAAGCATTTGGCCATTTTAGACCAGTTTCTTCACAAATTTTGGTCAGTATGTTTCTTAAACAGAATTCTTCCTTTCAACAGCTCAACAGTGCAAATGACACTGGATTCCTAGGGCTTTGCAGACCCCCTGGGCAACTTCTCCTCTGAAATGAGTCCCCTAGTTGCTGTGTAATACAAGGAGTATTCCAAAATGAGGCATTCACTCAGAAGTTTCTTGGTGATTGTTGTGGTTTAACCCCAGCTGGCAACTAAGTACACAGCTGCTCTCTTGCCCCCTTGCCCCAGGTGGGATGGGAAGGGGAATTGAAAAAAAGGGAAAACCTGTTGGTGAAGATAAGAACAATTTAATAATTAAAATAAGCTATAATATGATAATAATGACAGAGACGGAAAACAAAAAACCACAACATTGGTGTACAATACAATTTTCACCACCCGCTGACTGAAGCCTAGCCTGCCCCTGAGCAGTGATTGGTGGCTCTCATCCAACTCCCCTCAGTTTATATACTGGGCATGACATGCTCTGGTATGGAATACCCCTTTGGCCTTTCAGGTCAGCTGTCCTAGCTGTGCTCTATCCCAGATTCTTGTGCCACTCCTCACTGGCAGTGCATGAGAGACCATGAAGAGGCAGTGGCGAATGAATAGGGTTGTAGACCTTTGGTGGAAGTACAGACATGTCCTGATTTGGCTGTGATAGAGTTATTTTTCTTCCAAGTACCTGGCACAGTGGTTTGGCTTTAGTCTAAAAATAATGTTGATAACAACATTTTAGTTGTTGCTAAGCAATGGTTAACCCTAAGTCAAGGACTTCTCAGGCTCTGCCAGAAAGGAGATGCACAAGAAGCCAGGAGGGAGCACAGCCATGACAGCTGACCCACACTAGCCAAAGGGGTTCATCATACTGAGGATATAAACTGGGGGAATTACCCAGAAGGCCCAGATTGCTGCTTAGGTTGGGCTGGGTATCGGTCAGCGGGTGCTGAGCAATTGTATTGTGCATGACTTGTGTTTTCCGAATTTTCATTTCTCCTTTCTTTTTTATTGCCCATTATTGTTATTCTAGTTATTTTTTCGATTATTATTACATTTTATTTCATTTCAATTATTAAGCTGTTCTTATCTCAACTTGTGGGGTTTTACCTTCTCACAGTTCTCCTCTCCATCCTACCCAGGGTGGGGGGAGTGAGCAAGCAGCTGCATGGTATGTTGCTGCCAGCTGGGGTTAAACCACAAGAAGACAGCAGACCCTGAAGCTGGATGTCCTGTGGGGTTGCTGGAACAGGACCCATCTCCAAAAAAGGGTCATGTCTCACTTCTGTAGGGGAACATCTCTGATGTCATGGAGTGGTGCTGGGGGTTGTTCCATAACAGATGGCTGAGGCAGTCTCCATAGGAAGAGGCAGGACATAATGCTGCAGGATTAAGGACAGAACAGCAAGATAAATGTTGGCTGCTGACAGAAGTAATTTTCATTGGAAAATATGTTTTTTGCAAGTTGGAAATATGCTGGGGTTTCCCTTTTAAAATGAGGGTGGGGATGACCCAGGACTAGAGTATCCAGGGCTTTTTTTCAATCAAACAACCCCCCACCAGCAGTTACTTTCTGTGATTTCTTTTGTTTGGGTTCTGTTTTATTTTTTTTTCCATTGGGTGTCTTTTCATACCAGCTGAAAAAGACATCCCAGTAAACCTCAGCCACCAGGTTGCCTATTTATACTATTGCAAATATCAACAAGGGAACCAGACTTCCAAAAATTAACATCTCATAAAAGTTATATTAACAAAAAAAAAAAAGAGTATGCCTGTTACTTCTCAGTTGGTAGGTGTGAAAACGTTGAGATTGCAGTCTCAGAGAACTAAACTGATCTGTAAAGGGGTATGACATGACCCTCTCTGTCAGGACATCTTTTTCAGCTTTTCTTGCAGCACTTTACTGTTATTCTTCAGCCTAATCTGAACTATAAATGTAGGAAAATTAAAGAATTTTAAGTGTTTTGTCCAGCTCCAGACATCTTTTCTTTACACTATCTTCAGAAAAACTCAGGAATCTTAACTCGTCAAGAAAACAGAAGTGGGAGGGGATGACATTCACAAAGGCCCCAATTTAAAGCACAGAAAGCTAGTATTTCACTTCGCCTGTGCTGCTAAATAAGTGGGGTTGGGTCCAACCCCTGACCACAGGGCCAACTGGATTTTAGGACTAGCCCACTCTCTAGTGACCTCCTGGAAACAGCTGGTTGGAGAAGTCCAAATACAGCTGGAGAGTACATTTATGATTACACGGTGTCACTGAGAGGTCAGTGCTTGAGTTGCACCGAGGTGTTCTTTATTTATTTAACAGTATAAATTTATCATCAAAGCCTTCTCTCTTAGCTTACGGAGAAAGAAAAGTGCCTTTATACTGGTCGTTTCAGGTTGCCTAATGA
This sequence comes from Psittacus erithacus, assembly GCA_009867235.2. Taxonomy (NCBI): domain Eukaryota; kingdom Metazoa; phylum Chordata; class Aves; order Psittaciformes; family Psittacidae; genus Psittacus; species Psittacus erithacus. Next base: position 31,261 of record WYDI02012707.1, on the reverse strand, counting down.
CTGTGACTTCACAGGGTGGACACATTGCAGAAATCTCCTTGTGTTAATTAATAGGAGAACAGTGCCTTCCATAGGCTGAACTTAACTTTTATATATACACCACAGTGCCCTAAGACAATGAATACTTGAACATCACGCCATGAGGTATTTCTGCAAATGTTTCAGTAGCTTACATCAGGCAGCAGCTACTAGTGGCCTGATTACTGCATAGGGAACTTTTCATAATCAGTTATATTTCGGATGTGTTTTCTAGTGAAACTGTAAGACCAGTTTTCAGGGGAAGAAAAATCAGCAGCTGTGTTGCAGTACTGATTCTGAAAGAGGTCTTTAGTTCTTCATTTGCAAGACATAAACCTAAATACTTTGACAAAAGTACTGTTAGGTTTTAATCTTAGGAAAAAATACAATTGCACAATGCATTTGCTCACCACCCACTGACTGATGCCCAGCACAACCCAAGCAGCAATCAGTGACTCCCGGTCAACTCTCCCTAGTTTATATACTGTGACATAACATCATATGGTGTGGAATTTCTCTTTGGTCAGTTGCGGCCAGCTGTCCTGGCTTTATCCCCTCCCAGCTTCTTGTGCACACCCAGCCTGCTCGCTGGCAGGGTACAAGAAGCTGAAAAGTCCTTGATTTAGTATAAACACTGCTCAGCAACAATTAAAACATCAATGTGTTATCAGCATTGCACTCACACTAAATCCAAAACACAGCGCTGTACTAGCCTCTAGGAAGAGATTAACTCTCTCCCAGCTGAAATTAAGACTCTATTTCTCCACCCAGCAAGTCAGAAATACAGTCTTTCTGAGATTAAACCAGTAGTACCTTAGTGTATTTTGCACAGCAATAGGGTGCTCTGCAACTTCAATACCAACTTATGACACTGGGTGGATCTCCTAAATCAGGAGAACACGAAAAGAAGTCTTTAATTGACACTCTCTTTAGCGTGAGAAGAGTGGATTGGGCTCCACCCTGTTTGTTAACGTCTTGATTTCTCCATTTTTCATCTGCTTCACAACAGGATTATTTACCGTGGCATCACTTTACTGTTTGTGACTGAAAGAATGGGAAAAAATTATGGAGGCAAAGAAGCAGAATAGCCAGTTAAAATATTCTTTTTGATGAGAAACTTAAGTTGCTGAAGACCTTGGGAATCCGCAGTTTGTCACAGGACTTAAACTGATCTTGCTTTTGAAATACTTTATCTGCACCAGGTCATTTGAATCTGTACTGAAGTCTTGAAAGGTAAGGGATATTTCTGCCTAACTTTTGAGTGCACACTGTTATACCCATCTGTTTTAGGTAAAACCTTTCTTCCATACTCTGTAGTTTTAGTTTTTCAGAATGTCTTCACATTTCATACTTAATTACCAGTTTCTAAAGCGAAAAGAGTCTTTGGCTTTTTAGCAGTGTTTGAAGTTTGATATTCAGGTGTTCTGTATTACCAAAATCGAAAGTATTGTATTTGCATGAGTAAAGTATTTACTGATACAAAAATTGCTCTTTATTAAAAAGCAAATGTCCTGAGATCCACTTTATTGGCCACAGAGAACAGTAAACCTAATTTCAATCCTTGCACTGCTTAGTTTTGTGAAGACAAGTAAGGACATTGGTCTTCTCCATGCCCAGTGATTTCCAGCCCATTAATTCATTTGAAGGTGAGTGCACTCATTTCTTTTTTGATGAAACTGTCACATCTGCAACCAAAAATCTCTTTTTGAGCTCAGTTCATTTGAACTTGCTGACAAGACAGAAAAAAAGAGGATTTCCTTTGTTTGCATTTAAATCTGAAAACTGGCATTGAGATGTCTTGGACCATCCACTTCACACCTTTATATCCACTCATGGTATTACCCCTTCTACCTTCCTACCTACATGCTGCTTCTTGCTGGTGTCATTCAGCAGAGCTTTTTCTACCCTCCGAAGGTTCTCTTTCCATGTTCCAGCCTATCTTAATAGGTATTTCCCAGGCATTCTCCCTGGCCTTCTTTTCTTAGCAATCCTCTTTTTTGTCCTAGACTTTTTATTTTCTTCCTGAAGCCACCGATCTTTTATATGAAGCCCCAGCTCAACAATTTCATAGCTCCCATCAGCCCTTCCTCTGGACTGCATTTCCAAGTATTTTCCTTTTAGAAACCTGCAGCTTATGTTTTCACAGATACTTGGGCACCCATTTCCATCTCAAATCAATAGGAGCTTAGCAAACCTGTCAGAATCCATGCCTAGTCACTAATAACCTGGAGGACAATACTTTTCATTAAGACTTTATTCCATGTCTAGATTCAGCTCTGTTTCATCCCCTTGTCCCCCAGTATTTCTTACAAATTATTTTAAACATAGTAAAAAGTCATTATAAATCTTTAGCAGTATTTATCAGAATTGTCCAATACTGCTAAATACCCTAAAAGTAAATGTGACCTAGTTCTTTTGCTGAAAATCATAAATCTAACTATGATATATGTAGGAAAAAAATGTGCATCGTTCCATCACTTCTGCTCAGTCTGCCTAAACAGGTCAAACTGCTAATTTGAATCACTATGTATGGCAAGTTACACCCACTTGTGTTGAGGCAGACATGGAAGGACATGTGTTTTTACAGGCTAAAAATGTATGCAACTTAATGCTTCTGAATCATTTAGAAGTTATCTAAATCTAAAAGCCAGTCAATCCTGTTCCCTTGCATAGCTATTATTCTGTCAACACAGACTATGGTTTACCTAGTGCGGTGATACAGAACGATGCAGCTTTGATGTCTGTCCCATGGTTGTTCCCATCCACCACGTGTTGGCATTCATTTCTCAAATCAGTTCTGGTGTACATGAGCTAGATTCCTCCTGAAGGAGCCTAACCTCCCAGTTTCCCTCCAGACACACTCAAAGGTTTGAGGGGTCTGACCCCACATGTAGACCACACCATCAAAAATACCTAACAAATGCCAACAGTTGTTTCCAGAAGTGTTTGCAATTTGGTAGGTATTTCCACAGGTGACTGCTAATTTTGGGTGCTCTACTTAAAATGGATATTTACCTGCAGTATGAGGCTTTTCCTTCTGTTTTCTGTAAACTATCTAATGACACTATTGCTATAAGATTTTACAGTCTTACTATTTTGTCTTTTCTAGAAGTGTGACTATTATTCAAGGCTCTTGCCAGTAGCTATACTTAGTGCAATGTTAACAATGTTTAGAGATTTTTAATTTCATGTATTTAACAGTATTTTCAATAATTTTTTTTGTTATTAGAAAGACAAGTTCAACAATGAAGAATAAAAAAAGTTTAACTTAGCATTTAAGTTTCAAGCTATATTGCTCATAATGCATTCTATCAAGCACAAAATCTACAGAGGCAATTAATAAGAAGCAGGAATATTTCATTATGTAAATATATGTGCAGATATAAATTCTTGAGGGGTGTTACAAGGAAAATACAGCATAAAAGCTCACATCCAAATACAGTGTTTTCTCCTGTAATAGCCAAGTTAAAGAAAGTAGTAAAAATCAAGATCATTGAAGCAGTTCTTTTTCCTTCATTGTCCTATTAACTGCAAGACAAAAAATACTCATCTCCAAAGACAATTTTAATAGATTCCTCTGTTTTTAAAAAATGATGGCCAGTTCCCTTTATCTTTCTTTTATCTCTACTATGAACAGTATTTTTTATCCTGTAAAAAAGACTATGGAGAGAGGTGAAATGGATTATTCCATGGTCAGACCAGCATTTCCTATTGATTTTATACCACTAAGAAAAAAGAACAGCATAACAAAACCAGAACTCTCACAAATATGAATAATGTTTTAAGCAGATTAGAGAAATGGAGAGTACTATCAGAGATACAAAAAGGTGGAACAGAACAGAAAGTCTACTTCTACTTCATGAAAATTTGGGATTTTTATGCTATATTATGGCAAACCTACTAAATTCTAATTTATTCCTGGGAAAAGAATGAATGTAAAAGAGTGATTAGCATGCTATGTACAGTAACATGCTATTATTTTCAGTTGGTCATGCTGCCTTTAATCATCTTGCATTCCTGTCTCCTATTAAATTATATTTCTTTTTACTTCTAGGCTCTGCACTGGTCGTGCTTTGCATCCTATAGATCTGGGAAAATGGTAAGAAGGAACTCTTCTTCTCAATATTGGGCAGCCTGTAATTCTAACAATGTTTTTTTTATTTAAACTTCTCAGATTTTTCTTGTTTCAAGTACGTATTTGTATGGGAAAGCATGGGGAAAATCTTTTAAGATCTACTTGTCTCAAGCAATTGTTACTTGCCTTTTGTTAATTATCAAGCTTATCAATATTATTAGGTGTGAATTGGGAATGTAGTTTTTAATAAGCAAAAAATATTTATTAAATGTATGTATTGCATGTATTATACAATACTCTTCTTACTGATCATGATGGCATTTTAAGGACATAAATTCTGAATTCATGATACTGTAAACATCTAGATGGGTGCTTAATTTCAGTTAAAAAAATCTCCCAAACAACACATTTGCCCATTGAAAATGCTGTGATTTTATTGTTAATCATTATTGCAGGACTTAGTAAAAACAAAGGGCAACATCTAGAAAAGAGGACTTTAAACATAGTATTTGGGCCAATTACAGTAACTGCTGTAGATGTTACTTTCAAAAATGTGGCGACTTCTTTCAGTTTCTAAAAGTGGAAAGAAGTCCAACTTTTAGTTCCTTTCTCTTTCATTTTCAAATCTTCTTGTAACATTCCATGCATACCGAGTGACTACAGGAAAACTTGTTGGTTCCATGTAATAGAAAAAACTGAAAGTGGGATGTATGAAGCCACATACAGAAAAAGCAAAAGAGCTAAAGCGCATATAGCAAAAGACTCACAGCTAAAGGTGGAGTCAAAGCCAACATTATTCACAGTGGTTGCTACAGGTTTCATGACTGGAACCGCCTTTCTCACCTCAGGCACCAAGCACAGTATACTCTTTGCTTTTCTTTCTCATGTAAGCTCCAGGAGCAGCATCTGCGGCTTTGAGCCAAGATGTAAGGTTTGTGGATAAGCCAGTGCAATAGTCTGGCATGTCTCTAAATCAGTGCAAGTGCTGACTATCCATGAAGGAAGCTGAAGGATCCTTTAGAGTGCCACAAACCTGTCCCCTCATTCTACCAGCTTGTGTGTTACCACTAGTTATGGTCCCATGGTTGTACAGTCCCACAGTTATCAGCAGGGGTTTATGATTCCTGCAGGAATCTTTGTTTCTCCACCAGAAAATCCAGTATCAGTCTATTACAGTTTAGAAAACAAAAAATAAGCAATAAATTAATAATTAATTTCAGTTAAGAGTGTATTTGAATTAACAGATTTATGGGAGTTGGTTACACCTAAACAAGCAGCTACTTGTTTAGCCACCAGTCTAAGTAGAAGCATCTTGTTCTGGCTGAAAAATTTGTTTACTTAGATTTTGGCAGGAGCATCTACGCAGTGTTGTATCAGTGTTATCCTTTAAAAGGTGTCCTATTCTTACCAAGCAGCCCAGCTGCTGAGCCCCTGACTTTTAGATTTCAAATCCAGATTTCATATAGAGATTATATGAAAATTTGGGAGCTAGGAAGAAACACCAGGTATACCAAAGTAAGTCCTGCTACATTAGTATTAATGTTTTGGGGACTTCCAGTTCAGAGAAAATTCAGGTGTTCCCAGTCTTTATTATCAATAAATATAGCAGAAAATAAAATAAAGCCTCTACACCCTTGTCTAAGACACCTGGTTCAAATTTTGGCTCTAATTGCCTGGAGCCAACACACTGTAAACACCCAACTGTTAACTTTAACCTCTGAAATAAGCCTGCTGTCTTCAACTAAAACCAAGTATGTGTAAATCTCCGTAGAACATGGTCCCTAGTTTAGACAACATCTGAAGAAGCAGCTGTGAGCTGACTATTTCTTTCACAGCAACACAAAAATATATCTAAGTTTCTGTTGCAAAAGAATCCACAACCTGGACTGTGTTCATACCCTGTTAGAAACTTACTCCAGATTCTGAATGAAAAATAATGGAACATGCTTGAAAGATGAACAGGTGTCAGCACACAAGAAATCAGCTTCAATTAAGCAGGGAAATTGTCAACTCTTACACTAAGATTATTTATTTGAATTTTTAAGCTTAAAACCTACCCTTGTTGTATGCAAAAGAACTTTTAATTCACCTTTTTCTGTTACTCTGCCTGTCATTGAATACTTAAATATTCTATTCTGCTGCTGCTACAAGTCCATAAAAAATGGCACCCAAGGTTATTGATGTTCATGAGGTGGCTCATCTGTATCCATGTTTGTAAACTTGAAGGGTTTGGGTCTGCCTTCCACATAACAAATGTTCAATACACAAATGTTACTTCAGAATTACCCTCTGTGATGCCTGAAGTAGTTTATTTTATAGGCAGCTGCTTCAAAATGAAGGGAGGAGTTTTGAGAAGTGGAGTTTCTCATCTCTCTTTGCTTTGGTAACAAAGCCTCTGATACGCGAAGCGGGAGTTGTGGAGTCCTTTTAGTAACTCGGGATACATTATTTACAGTCGAGTGTTTTCAGAATAATTCTGGCATGCCCAACGAAAAGCTACCAGGCAGGTTTGGCTTGTTTACATCCCATGTGAGCTTCAAGAGGTGTTTCAAGTCTCCTTCTTGTCCTGTTAATGAACTCTTCAATGCTCCAGCAAGTTTCAAACCTCATGCAGATACTGGTATCACTAATTACCAACTCACTTCATACTCTTCATGCCTAGGTTTATTACACAAACACTATTTGCCAAATTTTATTCATATTTAACTAGTGTTTTTTCCATTGGTCATCATTCGAGCTCACCGTGTAAGGCACTAGCCGCGCTGGTGCAAAAACAAGCCGTGAGCTCATAAGCCCGGAAAGAGCGGCTGGCTCACTGATGACCGTTTACCACAGAGGAGGCACACTTAATAAGGACGGGGGGGTTGCGAAAGGCAGAAGCCGGTCTCGCAGAGGATCGGTACCCGGGAGCTCACTAGGGCTGGGAAAAGCTGTGGGCGGACAACCGATAGATATCACAGCTCCGTCCCGAGGCCGGTTGAGCGCTTGCAGTACAGGGGGCGCCTCCTTCCTCCCCGCCACCGTGCCGTTCGGCGGAGCATGCGCAGAGGGGCGGCGGGGCGGGATGGTGGCGGCGCCGAAGGGCCGCGGGAGCAGGTCGGTGGCCGAGCTAAGTGGTGGGAGGGGAGGAGGAAGGGCCGGGGCCTGTCAATCGCCCAGTGCCTCGCAGCGCGACCCCGAGCGTGCACCTCCCCATGAACCGGTCGGTGCCTCCCAGTGGCGCCCCGACGTGTGGGGGAACAGACGCGGCCTCTGGGGCGGTGCGGGCCGCTGCGGGCCGCGGCTCGGGCCGGGCGGGAGCAGGAGGAGGAGGAGGAGGTAGCGGTGTGGCTGATGGAGTGCGCCCCGTGCTTCCCTTCCAGGTGTTCTCTTTCTGGATTCCTATGACCTATTGCGAGGAGGATTTCTTCAAAGAGTACCTCAAGATGATGGCGAATATTATCGTCCTGAATGCGCTCATTTGTATTTCCCTGGTGTTCTGGATCGTGTCCATGACCGCAAGTACGTACTACGGTGAGTGCAAAAGCCGAGCGGGGGCTGGGGAAGTGACACGGTGAGGGGCGAGCTTAGCCCCTGCAGGCTGGGGGTACAGCGTTGGAAGAGGTGTTGCACAGCTCCTTTCGGCCTCAGTAGAGCTGAAAACCTTAGCCCTGACAGTAGCTGATGATGGTTTATACGGTGTTAATGGCCACTGTGCCACTGCCTAGGGATCCCGTTGAGTGTAAAATGTTGATATCCTTTATAATTTATCTCCCGGAAAGAAAGCAAATATTTGAAGCTCTTTACTGTGAGGGTGGTGAGGCACTTGCACAGGTTGCCCAGGGAAGCTGTGCGTGCTCCATTCCTGGCTGCGTTCAAAGCCAGGTTGCGCAGGACTTTGTGCAGTGTGGTCTAGTGGAAGGTGTCCCTGGCCATGGCAGTGGGGTTGGAACTAGATGAGCTTTAAGGTCGTTTCCAATCCAAATGATTCTGTGATTCAATGGTAACTCAGGTTGTAGTTTAGTTGTGTGTAGTTGCAGGGACATTAGTACTTTCTGTACTCTCATTTCAGTTTTAGGACCATTTTTACAGCAGTGTGGAAAAGCAGCAGTACTGCCTTCACATCAGTTCAAACCTAGAAGAATTTAAGTGCTTTCCTAAGACAAGGAAAGGCCTGTTCTTAAGACTTCTGCCAATTTCATGCAGGAAGTGCTCAGCTCCAATGTCAATGTAGTATTGGTGAGAGTACCTAGGGATGCGGTGTGAAGACCCTCAGCTGTCACCCTGGATCCAGAATAAATCCAGCTAGAATAAATATCCCACCAGTATAAGCTGACTTTTGCAGTGGTAGCTGGATGTCTCTGCGCAGTGTTTTTCAGTGCTTCGGGTTTTAGGATGGTGTATTAGGCCTGGTACAGCATTAAGTCTGTGTTGTCTGGACGCTTATACATTGGCTTGTAGAGAGAAGTCATGCAGAAGCAGTGTGTCTCATTTAGAGCTAGCCAAGTTGGATTGAAACATGCAACATTGTGTGTATCAGCTCTGTAGGTATAACTCTCTGCGTTTTTCTGCTAACTAGGATATTCCAGTTCTTGCTATATAATATGACTGAGAATTGACAGCAGAAAGTGGAGAGGCCTAGTAAATCTCTGTGGCCCTCCTTGGGACTCATTCCAGCAGGTGAATCAGATGTATCAGGTATCTCCTGATACTGAGAAGGAGACTGCGGACAAATCTTCCCTTTTTTAAAAATGGTTATGGAGCAAGAAGGTTGATTCTGAGGTCCCCAACATGAGAAGGATGTGAAGCTGTTGGAGCAAGTCTAGAGGAGGGCCACAGAGGTGACCAAAGGGCAGGCACACCTCTTCTGTAGAGATGGGCTGATAGAGTTGGAGTTGATAAGCCTGGAAAAGGAAAGGTTCTGGGAAGACTTTATAGCAGCCTTCCTCTACCTAAAGAGGGCCTACAAGAAATCTGGAGAGGGACTTTTTACAAGGGCATGTAGTGGCAGGACAAGGGGGAAGGGCGTTAAGCTGAAAGAGGGTAAGTTTAGATTAGATATCAAGAAGAAATTTTTTACTGTGAGGGCAGCAAGGCGCTGGCACAGATTGCAGCCACTGTCAGAGGAGAAAAATCAGTGGAAAGAATTCCCCCACTATGTGGGGCATGTTAACATGTAGAAAAAGAAGGCTATCTTAGCTTAAATATGTGCTTTCACTTTACAGTGACTGCCACAAAGAAAATAATTTCTCATGCCAACATGTGCAAACAAAAAGAAATTCTGTTGTCAGTCAATCTGTTTGGTTGTGCTGTTCTAGATAGAATTGAGGAAAAAATAACAGGGAGGACAGTGGAATGTAGAAGCGGGAAAGGGTTATTCTAGAAAATCCTAAGAGAACAAAAAAAAAATCTGGGAGTAAATGCATATTATAAGACATAAAAATGTTGGGTGCAGCTTGCTTTTCAACAAGTCTCTATGACACTCCAGATCAAGATGAAGACAGGCTGAGAAAGTTTGGGCTGTTCAGACCTCATAGCAGCCTTCCAGTATCTGAAGGGGGCCTACAGGGATGCTGGGGAGGGACTCTTCGTTAGGGACTGTAGTGATAGGACAAGGGGTAATGGCTTCAAACTTAAACAGGGGAAGTTTAGATTGGATATAAGGAAGAAGTTCTTTACTGTAAGGGTGGTGAGGCACTGGAATGGGTTGCCCAGGGAAGTTGTGAGTGCTCTGTCCCTGGTGGTGTTCAAGGCCAGGTTGGACAGAGCCTTGGGTGGCATGGTTTAGTGTGAGGTGTCCCGGCACATGGCAGGGGAGTTGGAACTAGGTGATCTTAAGGTCCTTTCCAACTCTAACTGTTCTATGATTCTATGAAGATGGGCTGCCAGGTTGGGAAGGGGCAGCATGCATGTATGGTAAAGAGGGCCTATGCAAAGCAAAGACTAAGAAGTCTTAAGTCATCTGTGAATTTTCAGCTAAGCCAAATTTTCTGCAGAAACAGACAGGACAAGGAGAACTGCATTAAATTTCTTCAGGCTCACTTGTGCATAAATATTCAGGTGGAAACCAGACTATATAACACTTGATTTGTATGTCATATGGCTACCTTTCCTTAAATACAAAATGTATAGTGTATTATTGTTCTTTATTAAAAATTATGGTTTGGAGAATGTGATGGCTTGCTGAAACAAGCTTTATTTTTTTCAGTATTCCTACTTTCCTTTAAACGTTTCTAGGACTAGCCCTTTTGGTGAAAAGTTAAGAGTTAAAGTCATAGGAACAACTGTTGTAAAAGTTAACAAATGTGTTCTCATGTCCTGAGGGATGTAAATTCTGCTTGTTGAGGAGATGCACTCCTGGGGGTGCAGAGAGACCCAAGAGCTTGATTACCCTGGGTAAAAGGTTTTAATCTCTAAGATCAGTTTTTAAACATATACTAGAAGATAATGTCTTTTTATATATAAAGGCTTTAAAAAGGCTTATAAGGATCACATGTAATAATTTTATTTGATTTATCAGGTACTTTACGGCCTATTTCTCCATGGCGCTGGCTTTTTTCAATCTTGGTTCCACTAACGATTGCTACGCAGGGTTTTAAGAAGAAGAGTCTTGATCACAGTGGTGCGTTGGGAGGTATGTTTTCTGTGAGACTGCTAAGCAAAACATTTAGTAAACTAAACTAAGGCCTTTTGTATTGTACATAATAGCCTTTTAAGACTTTACTACCTAGTTCTGTCATAATAAAAGTGTAAATGTAAGCATACATACCTTAAATTCATACTGATTTTTTTTTCCTCATGCCTGTTTAAATAGTTTTTTGCTGCTCTTTGTTATTCATTTGATTAACATTTTCTTTAGACTTACATGAACCTAGAAGATTCTTGTAAACTTCAGTATAGCATGCAGTTAAATCGAATATTTTGATTTAATGTACGGGTATTCATGTAGAAATAAAGAAATGGCAAGAGTTAATGTTAAGGAAATACCATGAAACTGAGCCGTGTCAGTAGCCTACGTGCCTGGTAGGAAACCAGTAAAGGTACTGTGGTTCTCCTTTCTGTAATACAAGCAGTTCTAGACATTTTTTGGCCTTCTAAGAAAATGAAATGTGTACTTCAAGCAAATTACCATATCAACAAAACTTTTCTTAACCATGTTATTAAAAAAACTCAACGTAGTATACAGTAGTGTTTGTTGAAATCTGATACAAGATTTCTGGATGATATGATTGACCCTTGTCTTCTCAAACCCTTTCCTCTCATGTCACTCATTCTCAAGTCTTGTTCTGTCTGTGAGTTAAGGGGAGCATTTTCTAAATTAGGAAAAGCCATCCTTTCTCTTCTGCTGTTTCTGCCTGTTAACATTAACAGCTCTGCTAGCCAGTTTATACTGGCATTTGCTTTATGTGCAGCCAGTTTTCTTTCAGTTGTGAAAAATTGTAATCTCATGGTGGACAATGAGAATTAGGCCTCCCCTGTGAAGGAGGAGATAAAAAAGAATTACACCCAGGAGCTTAAATACTTACAGAAAGAAAAAGATGGCATAAAATCAAAAACAGAAAAAGAAAATGAGGAACAGAAAGGAGAAGTAGCATCTGTTAAGATACAGAAGAGGGTTATTCAGGTTATCTTGGAGACCTTGGGGGAGGGATTTGATTCACAAACAGAAGATAAATTTGCTGATAGAGACACAGCCACAGCTCTGTATATGGTTTTTACACAAATAATCCTATTCTAAAGGCAGAGTACTTCAGTTTAAATTATATAACCTTAGGCTTTTTTTTTTATTAATTAATTTATTTATTGCTCTGTCTTTTTTTTTTTTTGCACAGTATTACTAATTTGTGGCAAGAAAAGGTCTTAAAAATCACATACTTTAGCAATGGAATTAACAATTCGGCAATAAAACTTAAGAGAAAATTATAAAAGTAACTTTTTTTATTTTTCAGTCAAAATGTCTTTGGAATTATTATACAGGTATTTGATGCTTCAGTAATTCTCTTCCTGCATGATTGAGGTTTATCATACTTTTCATATTCAAGAAATTCAAAACACTTAAGTGCTTTGCAAAGTGTTACATGAAGGAACTTTATATATGTTTTCTTCCCATAGGATTGGTGGTTGGATTTATCCTTACGGTTGCAAATTACAGTTTCTTCACCTCTTTGTTTGTATTTTTTGTTACTTCTTCAAAACTTACTAAATGGAAAAAAGATATAAAGAAGCAAATAGATTCAGAATACAAAGAAGGTAAGCCATAACTTTTAAATTCTTCCAGATTCCTTGTGAAGAATAAATACTGTATATTCCTCTTTCTCTCGAAGGGGCAGATGAGTTGTAACATCCAAAACAGGGCACTCTGTTGTTGTGCCTCCCTTCCAGCCCCATCCCTATGAACGTTAGCAAGTGACTTTGCATTTGCTTCTGTTCTATTTAATAAATTGCCGTCTAGTTTCTGGTTTTAAAATGTATCTTTTTAATTTTAACTTTATATATGTGTATTTTGCTTTTATCTCATGCTGTTGCCTATTCAGGGTGTTTTGCCTGAAAATACTAATACTTCGTTTTTGTCACTTTAGGCGGACAGAGGAATTGGTTGCAAGTATTGTGTAACGGTGGTGTTCCTACTGAGCTGGCTATCTTATATATGATAGAAAATGGACCGGGTGAAATTCCTATAGACTTTTCAAAGCAATACACAGCATCATGGATGTGCTTATCCCTTTTGGGAGCTTTGGCATGCTCTGCTGGTGATACATGGGCTTCAGAGATTGGTAGTGTAATGAGTAAAAGCAAGCCAAGGTTGATAACAACCTGGGAAAAGGTTCCAGTAGGTAAGGTGTTACCTGTTCTGCATGTTCTTATGCTAATCTGTTTGGAACTATGCATCCGACTTGAAAATTAAAAAAAAAAAAACCCTCAGAAAAAGCCCCAAACATCAGAAATCTGGGATTAGAAAATGTTAGCAGAAGTGCGTTTGCCGAAATGGAATATACTCAGTTGTGTTTCTGCTGCATCTCATTGGTGGGAACTGAAATCATTCTTAGTGAATGCTGTCAGTTCTCGTCTCTGGCACTAATACAAGTCTTTATATTGCCAAAAATATAAAGAATACAAGTTTACAACTCAGTTTTTTAGATATGAAATTTTTAATCAATAGAAGAATATATGTATTTGGTACAGATACTACAGAAAATTCACTTAACTAAATCACCCATTTCCTTCGGTATCTTACCAAGGATGGATAAAGTGACCTTTCTGTCTGTCAGACCTTGTCTAAACAGTGGATGACATTGCTGCCTTAAAGCAGTGTGTCTTTTTTTGAGTCTTGTTGGCGTGTTGATCTGAGTTGTACACCTTGTAGGACAGGATTTGAATGCATGGTCATTTTTATTTTTTTTTTTTTTTTTGCTTGTGGATATAGGAGGGGGAAGATCACTATGAACACAGTTTTGATTTCATATAAAACATTTGAACAAATGCAAGGCTTCAAGAAAAAGTTTGTGAATCAGTTCGGTTTTCTTTGATTCAGGTACTAATGGAGCAATTACTTTTGTGGGCCTGCTCTCAAGTTTGCTTGGGGGCATGGTAGTAGGTATAGCCTACTTCATCACACAACTCATTTTCGTGACTGATCTGGAAGTATCTGCTCCACAATGGCCCATTATCATGTTTGGCGCAGCAGCTGGCTTACTGGGATCAATTGTTGATTCCTATTTGGGAGCTACAATGCAATACAGCGGTAAGATTCTTCTTTTTTTCTCCCCCCCCTCCAGCGTAACCTCAAAATGGAGTTGGAATTTCCAGAAGGGCTGAGGACATGATTTTTAAATGGAGAAAACACAGAATCAGCAACACAAAGGATAAAGGGAGCCAAAGTGATAGACATGATAGTGAAAACAAGAGCAAGGGCAACTGGTTCTTTTCCATATTTCTATTTGTGTATATTATGTTACTGTCTTGTTGATTACTGAAAGAGAGCAGAGATCTGCAACATGTTAACTTGCAGAAAGCAATTGCTGCCCTCTAGTTTTCTATAGATCTAATTACGGTAACATACGAGAAAACATCAGCTTAATTTTATCCATTTATGCAAATCGGTTGTCACTGCAGAAGCTTGAGTCGTAACTCTGAAGACAGAAATAGTGTCAGCTTTATGAATTACATAAGAAAAGCTCCAGGAACATGTGCCCAATATTTAAGTTTTCACCGCTTCTAGAGTACTGTTTCCTGTAAGTTAGGTTTCTGACAAACCAGCTGTGACTTTAACTAAAAAATCATATACATGTTTAAAAACCCTCTTGGCTGGCTGATTCTGAATGATTTCAGTATTTTACTTATTGCCTGTAAGGATCTTTGTCTGTGAATAAACACTGCAGACAACCTTTAGGCTAAACTGTAAACTGCTGAAAAATTGTTTAAAGACTGTATGTGATGCTATTCTGTTTAATAGCTGGTTACAGAGAGAATTCTTACGTACTTATTTGTTGGAAGTCGAGGTTTGAAGGTACAGATGAACTGCCTGAGAGATACAAGTCGTTTAAATCTGTCATAACAATGAGAACTGCAGACTGTTGTTGATGCTCTGGATTTGGCTTTCCAGCAGTTTTTACGCTCTATTTCTTGTAGTCTGTTTAGACTTTCTGTTTCCAAGAAAGCCTGAAATGGAATTGAGTGTTTAACCATTTGAGGAATTTCTAGAAATTTCTGTACTAAAGAAGAAGCACTTAAGCACTTGGATGATGTTTCATGCTTCTAATGATGCCAATGCATTAAGAGTATGTGGTAAACCTAGCTAATGCATGCCAACATTTATTTATTCTTCACTTCAGATATTTTTCCATGCTCAGCAACTTACTTTGCTAGCTGCAGCAGGGACAGGATGCAAGTTCCAGAGTCTCTTTTACAAATTCATAAGTACTACTGCAGTATCTGTATTATATACGGATATACATTATGGTGTGTGTGAGTATGTATATATATGCTGTGATATAAATGAAATAGTGCTGCTCATGCAGTGCACACTGTTCGGTTTTGTGTTCCTCCCTACTTCAACATGCTTTTGCAATCCCCATTCAGTGTGGTCTCATAAGAAATACTCCAGTGTCTCTGCAGCATCTTGAAAAACAATAAATATGGCAGTGGTAATAGAGAGTTGTGTATTGTTTTGAAAATGTTATGCTGCCACTGCTAATCTCTTTTGTCAATTTTTTTCCTGTTGGTAATCCTGCTAGATTTGGTTTGTGTAATATACTGTGATAGCCAGTTTCTAGGAGAAAGTCCTTCCCTGCCCACACATTTAAGTAAAACTGATACACAATGGCTACACAGAATTACATTAAAATTTTCCTGTGTTATCAGTCTGAAGCCAGACTTATTCTGTAAATAAGAAAAGGAATAGAGGAATTACTGTTACCTTTCCTACTACTTGTTAATGCTCTCAGTCTGTACTTTATGTGCATTTGAAGTATATATTTATAAAAATTTACTCCCAGTTTTTCTCTCAAGAAAACTTACAACTTCCTAAAACATAGCAAGTGTTAAGAGTTAAACTGTCAGGCTTTGAAGTTTGATTTTTCTGTAGCTTTTTCCCATTATCTAAAGCTAGGTTTAAATATATGATTCAAAGGTAAAAGTAATAGCAGCTGTATACCTGCCAGGCAGGTTTGTGCTGTGGGTTTTTTTAAGTTTTGTCTGAGGTGCTGAAAATCTTTTTGTCATAAAGCAGCAGTTCAAAATGAAATTTCAGTGTTGTGGGATTTACAGATACAGAGAAAATAATATAAAATATACCGATTTATTTTGGAATGTTTCTTTGTGTCATCCTTAAAGGTGTGCACATGGCCATACCCAGTTACATACTTCACTACAGCATGAGTTGGCATGAAAATCAGTCATGCTAGAATTTTACACTTTGATCAGCTTAGAAAGTAATGCAGCTGGACAAAACATAGGATAACTGTGTACAGTAACAGCTAATGAAATACAGTACTAGAGTACTGGTAATACAGAGGTAGAGCAAGAAATGGCCCAAGTACCAGGAAAAAAACCAGCTGCTGGCAGTATAAAACTGCTATGTAAGTAGAAATGATAAATTCAACCTCTGTAAGAAGCTTGTTTTCTGACAGATCAAATAATAATGTTATTTCCATAATTTTGCTTTGAAAACAAATACATCTTCGTGACAGGAAATACGTGTTGCTAATCATTTGTTTCTGTTTGATTGAAACAAGCATCTGGTGCCTTAGAACCACTTACTCCTCTCCTGATTCAGCTTGCTCCGTTCCTTTCTTAGCTATGAAACTACATAAAGAGAGAAGTAGGCCTGGCAGAAGTGTAACTTTGCAAAAGAAGTAACTTCTAGCATAAAATATTGTATGTATATTCCATTCTTTGAAGCTACCAGATTAAACTAACTGTGATTTAATTTAGTCTGTTGCTGTCTTTTCTTACAAAGGCTTAACACATAATGGTAAACTAAATTTATGAAGTTGCATACCTTTTGTTACTAAGTTTCAGCTTGGCTGGCTTTGTAAAATGAAGTCTTTTATCTTTCCCCAGGTTTTGACCAGAATATTGGCATGGTTGTCAACCACCAAACAAAAGACTCCAAGCACATATCTGGAAAACCCATATTGGACAATAACGCAGTAAATCTTTTTTCTTCTATAATCATTGCTTTGGTGCTCCCAGGTATGGCGTGGTTTTTCTGGCCCAGGCGTTGAAATGGTTTAAGGTTTTCTGCATGTGATTTGTTTATGTTCAGTTTTACACAAAGACTCTGAGTCCTCTTTGAATCCCTCTTGAAGAGAGGGATCTGAAACTTTCAGAGATCCAAAGGACTTTCCATCTCAACTTCCTAAGGCTGTAAGCTTCATATCGCAATTGGTGTTTCTCAGGGGAAGGAAAGGGTTTTGCCAATACGCTCTTGATGCTCTTGAGTCGGATGCAGATCATTGCCAAGTGAGGTGAAGCATTTCATTATCTTCATGGAACTGAAAGGTTGGAGTCTGTTCTCTCCAGTCCCCATCATCTGGAAGGGCAAGAAGCTGGAATCATAGAATCAACTAGGTTGGAAAAGACCTTTAAGATCATCAAGTCCAACCATTACCCCAGGACTGCCAAGTCCATCACTAAGCGATGTCACTGAGGGCCTTATCTATGTGGTTTGTGAGCACTTACAGCAATGGTGATTCCACCACTGCCTGGGCAGCCTGTTCCGATAGCTGATCCTGTCTTCGGCGAATAAGTTTTTCCTAATGTCCAATGTAAAACTCCTCTGGCGCAGCTTGAGGCTGTTACCTCTTATTCTGTCACTTGTTTCTTGGGGGAAGAGACTGACTGCCACCTCACTACAACCTCCTTTCAGGTAGCTGTAGAGAGTGATAAGGTCCCCCTCAGCCTCCCTTCTCCAGACTAAACACCTGTAGTTTCCTTAGCTGCTGTTCATACCGTTCTCCAGCTTTGTTGCCCTTCTCTGGACCCACTTCATCACCTCAATGTTGTTCTTGTAATGAGGGGCCCAAAAGCGAATGCTATTTGAGGTGCAAGTAGAAGTCTAACCAACATCAGTCAGTGTGATGGGGCATTGTGGCTATTGTCCACCAAGTACCCTGCAACTTCATGTATGCAATGGTAACACAGGTGAAATGGCTGGAATCTGGCATTTGCCATAATCTACAATACATAGAGTTTTATGGAAATACTGGGAGAGAGAATAAGCCTTGTTGCCTATTCTGCATTCTGGTACTCTCTCTACTTCCCTGGGAAGAGGGTTGGTAAAAGTGATGCCACTACATAATGTTTGCAGCAAAAGACTAAATTTAAAATAAAATTTAAATTTAGAATCTGAAATAAAAACTCATGAGTTGTTCCAGAATAATATATTTGTGCTTTTTTTAAGTCTGTATTTCAAAACTAATGATATTTATGAACATTGTCAATACTGTGATACTAAATTAAAGATTACAATTGTGAATTCACATTCATCTCTTTAGAAATAGAACATTTTGTTCATAAGCTTAGAATTGTTTCATAATGTTTAGCATTCTGACCAAACTATCCTCTTTGGTTCTTTCTCAGCAGTTGGAAGTGTTTCCCATTTTGTTTGGGGTTGCTATTCAGAGTTGGTGGCCTCAGCCAAAGAAGCTACAGAGGTATCCTTGTAGTGAATGGGGAAAGTCTCACTTATAAGCCATTTAAAAATGGGAATTTAACTTCTGGTACTCAGACTTCTGTGTTGGCTGATTCCTTCTTCCATCATTACTTTATAAAAGAGGTGGAAGTAATTTAGCCTGCACACATTGTATTTACACCGTAGAGGGTACCCACATAGTAACATGTCATTGTTGGCACTGGAATATAGGGCCCATGCTGTTTGCATATGGAAAGCTTTTTCTTTTAATCTTTAGTTATCTTTAGCTGAGTATTTTGTATTAAACACTTAATTGTTTTTTATGAATGTCTTGTGTCTGTTGCCTGTCTGAACTCACTTGAATTGTGTATTTTGTCACCTTTTGTGGCAATATTAAAAACTGCCATGTTGAGTTTACTTACTTTTGCAGATCTGATCTATATAAATCTGGAATTTATCACTGGAACTAGTTCACTGTATTATACTATTATAAAGATGAGCTTTCAAGCTAGTAAAAGCTTTCTGAAAAGAACAAATTGTATGGCTGCTGTATGTCTGTTCCTGTGGAAAGGCACAAAATTGTACAGGAATATATGCACTTGAAGTGTAACAATAAACACTTGATATTTTCATGCATTGTCTGGATTTATGCTGCTTCTGAATAAACACTGTCTTAGCTGTCTTTTAAGGTTTTATTACTATTGTTATGATTTCTGGAATTAAGACATTTTTGTAAGATACTTTTTCTTTCCATTAAATGCCTTATTTTTATATTATTTTATTTCCTGGAACAAAGTCTTCTTTCTGACACTGAAACTTTTCACTATTTAATGAGTCTCATTTGAAAAACAGTTTGCTGTAGTGAGAAAACATCTGGGATTTTAAATTCATAGCAACATGAAATGCTTTGATCTGTTGACATATGAGTGAATATGGCTTGAATGAACTCCTGCAGGTACGACCTTCAGAGCCATTGTTTTTCACTTGTCATGTCTTGGGGATGATGCTCGAGTTGCTTTTGGAACTCCCACTCATCCATCAGTCTCCCGTATCTAGAAAGATCTGAGTGCTCTTGAATTGTAAAAAGGACAGTCTAAGCTCCAGGTACATTATACTGAGTGGAGTATAGCATATGTGAATATTGGTACATTTAACTCTTCAGTAGCTTTAAAACTTAGCGGGGGGAGGGGTGGGCAGTATCCAGGAAATAGGTTCTAGGATGTGACAAACTACCTGCAACTTGGTGTGTGTCACTAAGAGCAGTTCCTGAGCTCAGAAGTGGACAGACAGGGATACTCCTTGTCCACGTGCTACTTGGAAAGGCAGAAAATTCAGGAAGTAAAAGGGAAGGTGATGAAAAGGAGCTAGGAGAAAACCAAGGAAATTGACAGATTTGAAGGTACAAAACAGGTCACTGCAATAAGTAAATATAATTCCATTCTTTAAGCACTTGAATATTCCTTTTGCTTCCCAGCTGTCAGTACCTTTAGCAAATAACTGTAACTGATACGTAAACAACAGTTCTGAAGACTTAGTTCCTAACAGTAAGGTGCTGAAACATCTTGAATTATTGTTGGTGTTTTACAGATCCTGGTTTGGGCACTGGGTAAATGTGGCAATAGATTGATATATTAAAACCTGTTAGGGTTGGGCACCTCAGGTTTGTAAGCAGGATTTGTTGTACCCGTGTTCCCCCCAACAGTGCTTTGGGCCCCCCACTCAGACCCTTTTTAAGTTTCATTAACCAGCATTTTAACTGCCAAATGCTTCTGGTTATGGTGCTCCCAATATATACACATCATCTAGCTGCATGAAGTGTCTCCTTCTACTATATTTTAAAAAGTGAAAGGAACTGATTCATGATGCATTGAGATAAGAAGTATGGCTGTAATTCACCTCTGGAATTCTGGAAACCCTATGTCTTTTGGTAGATGCCATAAGAAAGCAGTGTCTAACATTGCACTCAGTGGTGTCTGCCCGAGAGGCTCTATAGTTGATTTAACCTATGCAAAGCTATGCTGGAAACGAACGAACAACCAACGAACCCACCAACCAAACCCCTGGAAAGTGCCTGAAGCCATTGTCACAAGACAAAACAGAAGCATAATTTAATGTATTGTACTTCAGAATGTTAAGTTAAATGAACAAAATGACTCTCACACTGGGTTTCCTATAGATTTATGAGTAATGCACCACTTAGATTCAGACAGGTTTGGTGCAGAGTGGACTAACATACACTTCGGTCCAGAACTCACCTGAATAAGAACGCGACCTGGATATTAAGCTCAGATGACTTTCCTTTTTCTTTCTTATCTCTAATGAAGACAGTTTTTTTCTACATATGTTTTTTTTAGGGGGGGGTCCACAATGGAAAACTGCGAGTCATTTATCTGTCTTCACTTACTCTTCCGTGTGAGAAACTATTTTCATTCTTAAGGTACAGAGAAGATAAGAGGACAGGAGGCAAGGACAAACCCATGTGCAGTTTTGAAAACGCTTTGCCCAGTTCTTCCTTGCAGTGTTTTTGCAGTAGGATGCAAGCCCCAGCTTGATTCCAACGTGCTCCACTTTATTGACGTGTACTCTTACATCATACTCAGGCGCGCTGCTCTCCTGCTTCCAGCCCTCTATGCAGTCACAGGAAAGCAGGCCTTGCAAGCGCATGGCTTGAGTGAACTTATAATCCGTTTTACAAGGAGACTAAAGCCCAAAATCACAAAATACACAAGGGCTTCATTTAAATATTCTCCAACCCAAAGTGTTCCCCAACCCCATCTAGTGCCTTTTGCCACGAATTTCTTCCTTATTAGTGAATGTCAGTATTTTCATAGCCAGTATCTTCCCTCCTGATATTTGGCACATTTAAAATGAAGGAGATGTTGAGATGGTGTATCTCATTTTTTCCCTGAATTCTGGGTCATTTTCACTGTGACCTCACGGTGCTGTTACCTTCTATTTGCTTGAGATTTTTGAGAATGCTCCTTTTACTGTAAAAAGGAAACCCTCCATGTGCTCACTTCATGTATATGCTAAAAACTAAGTTACTGGTGCTACCACACCATTATCTGCCATAGAAGAAAAGCAAGTATTGAAGTGGCCAAACTGAAAAGCAGAAATGAATTAGTGCAACAGCTTGTTTCATATTAAGGAATACAAATGACCATAGCATTTAATGGCAGCTGAATTCCAACAGGAACATGTTCATGTCGACATTCAGCATTTAAGGATTGTCCTGAAGAATGAAACATGCTGATAATTAACTGTTGCTGACATTTGTACACACTTTAACAACGAAATCCAACTGGATTTAATAGGCACTGCTATAAAGACTGCTTTTTGACACCTCTAATTTTCAAAGATTGAAACTGTCAAGAATGTTCTCTTTAGGGTTAGCAATTGCTGAAGTTAAAATCCAACTTCTTTAAAGGCTTTTATTTTAGTAGTCTGTTTTATATGAAAGGGATAGTACAAAAGGAATAATACATTTTAGATTAGTAATCTCCTTCCCACCATTCCCAGGGTAACACTTTGTTTAAAGGTTACTCACACTTTTTGTCCAAGTGCAAACATTACAAATGCAAACCCAAAAGAATTTTTTAAAAGTTAAATGGAGTTAAAGGTATTGAAAATTACTGTTAAATGTGTGATACCACTTAAATTCCCTCAAATGACGTCTGTATGCACTTGTATACAGCATCTCTCCTTTGGTTTTTAAGCTAGAAGGTAAGAGGAAAAGGACTGTGATGGTAATGTATATGTACCAGTCCATGCCCATTGTCTTCATGGAATTTGCAAGCCCAAAACTAACACCACAAAACGTGCCATTTTGGGGCTGTTGTCCCTACTTGTTTGAAATTGTAATCATTAGTGGATGAAACACGCTTCATTTATTTACATTTATTTAGATGTACATGTGCTCTGTCCTGCTGCCTTAGCTCATCCGTCCTTTGTATTGCACGAAAAGAATCAACCTCTTTGTCTTTTACAGTTGTCAGCTGGCGCCTGTTGACAGAACACAAGGAAGCATTTGTTTGCCTTGAATTTGCCATTAGATACACATAGGGTTTTTTTATCTGCTAACGTAAATACATGTAAAAATTTATTTGGATGCAAAAATACCTAAGCAGCCTAAAGTGTTTTGACACAAAACAACTTGCAGGCCTTTGGTGGTGAGCAGAAGTGATTTCCTGATAAAAACACAGCATTACTAAATACAGTAGGATTTCCAAAGCGGTTTGCCTCAGCAAATACTATGTTATTATAAAAAATAATACTATGGTATTAATGTTGCAGTAACACCACTGGGAGAATTTAATCCGTATTTTCGTTATTGCCACAGGTCTGTGCGCTCTGTGCCCTGAGGGACCTGCCATTAAGTTCTGCTTGCTGAGAACTCTGTTTGAATGTATTACAGTGACTCTCAAGGAAGGATTTGGAACAAAAGGTCTGGGTTGACTTCTACCAGGTTGAACTGGCAGCACCAGGGGGAGAACTTGCTCTGTCCATCTTTGTCTTCTGGTTCTAATGTACTCAATGTGCACTAAATACATAATGGGAAGAGGAGGAGCCGAGTGCTCCCACTTTCCTGATCCCCAAGAATTTTAGTTTGCTTCTGTGAGTTATCTGAACTGTTCTAGTTGTTGCAAATAGTTTGTGTCCCAGGTCCTGCAGCACTTGAAAGCAGAAGCTCAAAGCTGACTACCTGAATACACCCATATTTTCATAGCCAAGCAGTGAAATCTCTTACATGGAATATCCTCCCATGACCAAGAACCTTTTTGTGTATTTTATAGAGGGATTAGGCAGAAGGTTTAACCTGGCAGACTGGTGTAACCTGGGGCAATTTTGCTGTACTGATTTGAGGACGCAGGTAAACATGAATCAAAATCAAGAGATTTCTGCTATTATCTGAAGAATCCAGCTTTCTTCATTGCAGTTTCATTTTCTCTCTATCCCAAAATCCAGAGATTTTGGATGGTTCCTTGACAGCTTCATTCCTCAATGTTGAATTTATTCTGTTATTTATAGGGACGTATCTGATACTGATGACATAAATGGGTTGTTACAATGAAAGATCCTTCAGAGTTTAGTGAAAAGAGCAGAGGCCAGCACTGTCTCCTAGATGACTTGCATGCTGGGTTGCCACAGTCTGTCTCATTCAGAAGTGTTCTGCTGAGTTAAAAGTTTACAGTTTCTTTCTCCTCAGCTTTTCTGTGCTGGAGGTTGTACTGTAGCTTCCTTTCACCATGCTGCAGTGATGTCTGCTTGTTTTATCTGCTGAAGCTCCTACACTCTGTACAGAATCTTTCGTCAGAGATGACAGCCAGGGAATGTTTAATGAAGCACATTACCTAAGAATCATTTGGTAATTCTAAAGGTTAATCTTTTCAATATTAACCTGTAGAGACTTGTTAACTTTATTTTTACAAGATAAAGGCCGTTTCCTGAAAAGCTCCATGAAACTACTTTTTTCCTTTCTTGCTACGCCCAAATCACAAACCTCCCAGTTTTGTGAACTCTATTCTACAGCTCTCGTTCCTGGTCTGCTCAGACCATGACTTCCACCAGCAGCACATCCTCTGCAGCACGGCTCCCCAAAGCTCTCACACTGCAGGTACAGGCTTTGCTGCCTTGAAGACAAGAAGGTCTATTTCCCCTTTGGTCAGAAAACACGGTTGCGCACAGAACGGTGCATGGAAAAGTGTCAAGAGTGAGTGATATTACAGCATACTTTAGCCTCACAGTGACCACGTCATTGTGTTGAAGTACATAAGGAATTGGTTTATGTTTCCCTATTGGAATGAGTCAATTGAGATACACAGGTAATT
The DNA here is from genome assembly GCA_009867235.2 of Psittacus erithacus. Taxonomy (NCBI): domain Eukaryota; kingdom Metazoa; phylum Chordata; class Aves; order Psittaciformes; family Psittacidae; genus Psittacus; species Psittacus erithacus. The sequence continues at coordinate 7,227 of WYDI02012707.1, read as the reverse complement.
TCAGCCTCCTCCTTTTCATCAAGCTGTTTGTACTGATAGATTGTTTCCTTTACATCTTCCTTTGTGATATTAACAGACTGCAGGGAAAAACAAAAGCCCTTGGAGAAGTCACAATTACAGCTCAATGGGAAGTGAAGTGGAAAACTTGTTATCATCTGTGACTTCAGGCCTTTTTCTAGAATGCCTGCACTGAGACAAGATCATTCTCCAGCTCCTTCCTTTAACACTAGGAACAGCTGTCCTGAATGAAAGTAAAGTTGGGAGCCACCATAACAAACCCTGAGGCTTCAAGTCTTGTTATGGGCAATTCCCATACCCCAGCCATGTGAAAGTACTGTTTCCCTTTTCTGTGTTCCTGGGTCTTGTATTGTTCCCTTGCCAAATGCGTGTAAAGACATCAGCTTTTCTAGGAACCATTAAATGTACCATCAAATTGGAGGAGAAATTTCAGCATGCCTCCTGGAATCTGGCCAGTGGTAGGTACCTTAAAGGAAGAATCAAGCTGAAGGAAGAGAACTGGCTTGAATAATTAGGAGCTGACATGCATGTAGTGGATGTTTTGTAACTCACCCTTGTTAGAGCCTGAATTTCCTGAGTCACTGGAGTTTGTATCATCACTTCAGTCACTGCTGCACATCTAGGGAGCTCAGAAGTCAAGAAGTGAGACTTGACAGAGCTGTGAGTTCAGAGGTGCCTGCTATACAGTATTTTAAAACTCCTATCATGCTTTACCACCTGAAAGGGAACACAGCCTTATGCCTGTTGCCCTTGTAGATTCACAGCACTCTCCTTGCAGTTGTCCCCATGTGGTAAGGACAAGGCAGATGAGAAAGTGACACCGTTTAAACTGACCTTTGCTGTTCATGAGACAAGAAGGTGCAGAACAGCTGACACAAACCAGGCTCAGGCATCATTAGTTGTTAAAGGCTCTCTTCAGCTTTTACTTGAACTGGTGTGTGTTTTTTTAAATGAATGAACAAGTTGAGACCAGCTTCATTACAAAACATCAAGAATAAAATAAACTTTTATTAGTATTAATCATGCTAGCCATGGTTTGTGTGCCTTGCCAGGTGAAAATATTAAGCAGCTCTTTGTGTTTAGTCAGCAAAGCCTACTCTATGAGAAAATTCAGACACTGAATGCAATCCTGATAGGAACCTTCATTCTGAAGAAGCAGCATATAGTTCAACATCAATACCCCCTTCTATGATGTGGCTACAGTGTGGTGAATAAGGGAAGAGCAACCGGAATCATCTACTTGGACTTGTGCAAAGCATTTGACACTGTCCCACATAACATCCTTGTCTCTAAACTGGAGTCACATGGATTGATGGATGGACCACTTGGTGGGTGAGGAATTGGCTGGATGGTCACAGTCAAAGAGTTGTGATCAACGGCTCGATGTCCAAGTGGAGAACAGGAACGAGTGGTGTCCCTCAGGGATCAGTGTTGGGACCGGTCTTGTTCAACATCTTTGTCGGTGACATGGACAGTGGGATTGAGTGCGCCCTCAGCAAGTTTGCCGATGACACCAAGCTGTAGAGGTGCAGCAGACAAGCTGAAGGGAAGGAGTGCCATCCAGAGGGACCTGGACAGGCTTGAGAGGTGGGGCTGTGCAAACCTCATGAGGTTCAACAAGGCTCAGATCCAGCACTTGAGTCAGGGCAATCCCAAATGCAAATACAGGCTGGGTGGAGACTGGATTGAGAGTCTTGTAGAGAAGGACTTGGGGTGTTGGTTGATGAGAAGCTCAACACAATCCAGCAATATGCACCTTCAGCCCAGAAAGCCAACCATATGCTGGGCTGTATCCAAAGAAGAGTGACCAGCAGGTCGAAGGTGGTGATCCTGCCCCTTTATTCTACTCTTGTAAGACCCCACCTGCAGCGCTGTGTTCAGCTCTGGGGCCCCAAAACAAGAGGGACATAGGCCTGTTGGAGCAAGTCTACATGGAAAGCCATGAAGATGGCATCAGAGGGCTGGAGTACCTCTCTTACTCTCTGTGCCAGTCCTGTTCACAGCCCCACAACAGTCCCTGGGTCATCATGTTTCCTGCACCTCATAGGTCACTTAACAGCCCCAAATTACGATGATTCCCCCCTTTTCAACCCAAGATTCATAGTGCCACAACTCCTCATGGGATATTTGCATATATCCTCACTAAGTCTGGCAAATGCTGTTGTGCATTTGCTTTATGTCTGTCTTTTTAAGCTTCTGTCCATCAGAAACTTGAAGAATTATGCTTGCACAGAAGTATAAGGGTCAGAAAAATAAATTGTGTGGGGAAAGAAAAGTGCATGGTGAAGCAATATACAGGGAAGCTTTCAACTCTTATGACGCTAATGATTAAATGTTTAATGATAGCTAACTGCCACCTCAAGCTTCTGTATAAACTCACCAGCAAACTACATGTCCTAATGGTACAATGCCAGCAGGATTATCTACAGACTAGGGAGCATGAGTCTTCCAGAAGTGCTCATTCACGGGGTCTGTTTGGAGGTTCATCACCTCAGACTTTTCCTGTGAAATTCCCATGAGCTACAAAGTCTTAAAAGTCTTGCTTCAGAATAAGTTTCAAACTGAGCAGTTTACCAGAAAGACACGTTTTGTCCTCAGAAAGCCGTGTTAAGCAAACTGGGTTGAGGCCCAAGACCTGCATTGAGAGATGTTTTGTACTAATGGTATGAAGGCTATTACTACAGAGTTAAAATAGAATACAAAGCCCAAAGCAGAACACAGAGAAAATGGGTATAGGAAACCATGACAGTCCCATACCATTCATCTGTGACTCCATCTTCACTGCAGATAATGACATATTTCATGTCTCCAGCACTAAGGACGGCTGCCTTCGGCTGCAGATCTGTGCTCTGTGGCTTGAATTTCAGGCCTGAAGAGTCTGTAAACCCCACCTCTGCAGGTGGGGTTGCAGCCTCAGGCATGCACGCAGGTGAGGATCACCCCACACGGGTGACAGCAACAGCACAGCAGGCTGGTGCCCACTGCAGCTCCCGTGCTCCTCTCCAGGGATGTGTCCCTCCCCATGTCCTGCCAGGCTGAAGCCACCGACCCCCAAGCTGCTGCAGCAAGGAAGGTGCAGGAAGCAGCACCTGAAGGACATCTTGCTGTACAGTGGCTGGATGTGCAAACCTGCCACAGGGGATGTTTTTTACAGTTAACTAAGAAACTGTCTGATAGAAATAATGGCTTTCCAAAGGAGCTCCCGCTGGAAGAGACGTTTGTTGTTACTTAATTTATTATAATGATCTTCATCTTACCCTTAATCTCACTTTTTATATACACAACATACATATTTATAATAGAAAATTACATATACATACGTATATGCCCATACAACTGTGCACACAATGTATATACTCTGCTGTGCTTACTCTCCAGAGGCCGTCTAACCCCATACTGGCAGACAGCCTCCTCTTGAGTACAATGCAACAGCAACTTGGCGTAGTGCTCTCGTTCATAGGCAGGTGGAGGATTTTGGCCCGAAATACATCACAGCATGCTGCTGCTTGTCACAACGTGCTTCTCAGAAATGGACTCCTAATCTAACTGGCAATCTGGAACCCAGCAGGACCACTCATTTTAAGCATCTCCTCACATAGCACAGGATGTTTGCTGTTCCCTGCAGAACTGAAATGGTGAGTGTAACCCCCCAGCCCCTCATACTGCCCTGGAGCATCGGCTGCTTCAGGTTTGGGAGCAGGCAGGAGTCGTACTTAAGCATTTTTCTAGATGGAAATTAAGACCAATATTTCTATCAGCACAACTCTTCACTTCTAACAACAGGCGAGTTTGCATTTCAAAAGAAAATCACTTGTCAAAGCAGGAAGATGATGATCGTTTTTATGGGATGCATTCTTCTGACAGTAATATGCAATTGCCCTTGATAAACTATACTTTCGTTCCCATTGTGGCCTTGTGACTCTTGAAACTGCATTATTTAGTGTAATTAACAGGAGAACTGGCTACAAATATTAGAAATTTCTAAGTGAAGAAATGTTGAGGAAAGGAATAAGCTGGCTGATGCTACTTTATTAGTTCAGTCAGTAGAAACAAAAGCACTTGCTTTAAGAGTTTATGTGATAATTCTGGTGTCCAGTCACTTGCTGTTTATTATATATATGTATATATTCTCAACAACATATATATAGAAATACATATTATATATATATTTGCAATTTCTCAACAATATATATCTATAAAATATGTATTTTATATATTATGTATTCTCAACATTTCAAAATGCAGGACTGAAGAGGAGTGATAACTGAGTTGATGCTTATTTGTTTACTTGCTCATTGCCAGTATCTGTACTGCAAAGCACTTTAAGGAACACTTTGCAAATGAAAACATCTATAATGCTAGTGTATTTTAAGCAGTAAGTTTTATATCAATGGTAGGAACAGAATGATATTATTAAAAATGGCTTCTAATTTTCCCCCTCTTGTTCTGAAGGTTACTTTAAGATAAATTGCTTCAATTTAAACCATACAATGTGATCTTAGGATTGCTTCACTCAGTCCCATGAAGTATATGTTTAGAATGCAGGTTTTTCTCCAAATTTTAAAAGTCTGAGATGAATGCACTACATTTGAGTGAGATGTGAGTCTCATTTGGGCCATTCATAATTCTAACTGGTCTTTTTCAGAAATAAATGTGTTTAATACAATACTAAAAATAAACTAAATTACTTTAAAATTATCATTTAGTGTCAGAGCTGGCAGAGATGGTCAATATTCTGTGAACTGGGCCTGCTGACTACCTGAAATACAATCTGTATCTGGCTAAAGTCATGCCATCAGGCTCCCCATCAATGTGTTTGGCCTTGGATTCCTGCTATTAGTTCCTTCCCTGTGTCTGTTCCTGCTACAGTATTGATTAACTGACCAAAGGGAGCTCTTCCCTGCTCTCTGCCTTGCTTTAAAACTCTGTGCCAAATTTCAGTATCAGTTTTATCAATGCTATACACTGAGATAAAATCATCTCTTTGGTACTTCATTATTTCATATCCAGGAATTACCTCCACCCTTCCGCTGCAGTCATGTACTGAGATACTTGCTAGGTTTTTGACTCTGATATTCTTCGTACTGCCTAACAGTTCTCTCCTATATATACTTTACAATGTTCCTACTTTTTAGGAGCTAGCTTTTCATACAGTTGTTGCTAGCTGCCTTAATCTTATCATCGTTTATCACATTGACAGTGCCACATCACGTGAAGTTTGATTAGCACTGATTTTATATTTACTTTCCAGGCCATTCAGGAAACCCAAGAAGCCCCAAAGGAAACATCACTTTTCAAAGAGGATTGTCACCAACAGCTACTTTGAAGCACTCATCCAGTTCTTGATGCGCTGAATCTGTGCTTTATTGCATTATAAAGCACTTTCTTCCTGATCATTAACCTGCAGTGCTAAGTCAACCACCTTAAAAAATTAGTACAGCGATGACATTACCTTGCAACAATAAAGCCTGTAATCTCAACTCAGGTTTCTCTGTGAGACCTATTTTTCCATTAGTCTGTTGACTGGCACACATAATTTCCAAATGTTTCATTTAATTGCTAGCCGTTCTTTTGTGTAATTACTTTTCTTCATGTCATCATCTGCTCCTCCCCACAGCTGAAGGTATGAATGGCACGGTGAGGCTGGGTGTATCAAGGCTTGTGTGTACAGTATGCTGTACAGACCTATGTGCGACAGGCAATTATCATTACCAAAGAGCTGGACTGCAAACAGGCTGGTTGCTGTTACATAGATGATGATTTGGAGGAAGATACATAGTAGATTAAGTGCTTTCCATGATCCAAAGCAGATAGGTTTTGCTCAGGGAAGCTCTTTTCTTTCCTTACTCGTGCAATTATCACTGCTTAACTGCAGCTCAGCAGCGCTTAACTAGGTGGATTTTAGGATATCCTTGAGGAACTCTGTTAGCACCCACACTTCCCTGCCATATTCTTATTCCCACTGTAGGACCTCTTGGAAAATTTACTGGCTGATCAACCAGTAAATACAAAACCTTTCTTCTATTATTACAACCGTGACTGACCCACAGTCAGCACGCTGCAAGATATCACTGGGAATCAGCTTGCACATTGCTTTCTGTCACAGGGAACCTATGGTGTCCCTGATTTTCCCATCCTCCCCTGCACCATGCAGCACCAAGTTAACTGGGTAGAAAGTTTCATCCTTCATACACACCAGGAAGTACTGGCATGATTGTTTAAACAAGGCTTACCAGGGACTGATGTAGTCTAGGTAGTTTGTGATTGTATTGGTCCCACTTTTACTTTTTTAATTTTGACATAATCTTACCAGTTCTGACTTGCCCTGGAATTTCCCTGGTCTGTCAGTTTGTGTTAAAAATGAGCACTTCTGCTTTCTTTATACACTTGCATTCTTAACACTGTGGTAGCATGTATCTATTAAACAGACTTTGGGGGAAGGGAGGTATTGGCTTTTGTAACTATGACACCTTAAATCCTATTAACTTTATAGGCGCTTGGGTTTACTGGCTAATCTTTGGCTGCCCTGCTTATATTCTGCCTGTCATTATCTTAAACTATGACTAATTTATTTCTACTTCTCCTGTCTTGCCTCTCTTTTTTCCCTCTCTGTTCTGAACAACCTGATCTAGCTGAAGGCGTTCTTGCTCATTGCAAAAGGGCTGGACTAGATGACTCTTAAAGGTCACTTCCAACCCAAACTGTTTATGGCAGGAGGGCCGGAACTGGATGATCTTAAGGTCCTTTCCAACCCAAGCTATTCTATGATTCTAAACCCAAACTATGGTTCTACTAACTGTTAGTGTTCTTTTTCTGCCCCTGTTAATGTCCCTGATGCCTAGAAAACCATCTCCAGTGCCATGATTCTTTTTAAGCCTGAAGTCCAGCACTTTAGGATTGCCTCATGCTGTGTGCTCTACTGTTTGTTTTAAGAAATGAAAGACGAGGCATTCGTGAAATTCAGCTGAGAGTTCATAGCTGGTCTCCAGGTCCTTCCATACAGATTTTCTAAGTAGACTGCCACACCATTTCCTCTCATTCCCAACTGTACAGGTAGAATACAAGACATAGACAAGTTTCTATGAAGAAATTAAAACTATTTTTCTGTTTTGTTTGGTGGTCTTTAATTGATCAGGTCAAAGGAGGTGATCCTGCTCCTCTACTCTGCTCTCATGAGACCTCACTTGGAGTATTGTGTGCAGTTCTGGT
>WYDI02012706.1:0-18640 GCA_009867235.2 Psittacus erithacus | reverse complement strand
AGATGACCCTACTTGAGCAGGGGATTTGGACTAGATCATGCCTCCAATATATGCCAATCACAGGGGTTTGGCTTGCCCTTCTCTCCTGGATAGTTCTCTGATAACAGGGCAGGCTATCCCTCACGTCAAGGTCTGGCATGGCATGTGTCCCCACCACTCAACACCTGCTGGGTTGCAGCCGACAGTGGAGCTAAAGGTTATTCTTGGTGGCAAACACAGAGGCCAACCCAGTCTTGCCCTTGACTGTGGTAGGAGGCATTCGGCCAACCTCAGTTCTTGCATCTCGTTGTCAATACAGTGTTTCACCTGCTTCATCCAGTAACAAGTTGGTACTATGACAAAGCACATACAGATTTACATTAGCAAGTAACTAGTATAGGGTGCAGCAGCGTGCTGAATATGCTAATGGCAGCAAAGGGCCAGCCAAAGAAATTTTTACCAGTCGAGTTCTCTCACCCTCCTAATTTGTTCCATTGCCTGCTTCATAGCAGTACCATTGTATTAGAATCTTTCTAGCTTTTGCCTTAGCATTTTCTGGCAGCTGCTGCAAATTTGCGTGCTCTGATGTCCTTTTTACAAGTGACAAATCCATACAATACAAGGCATAGGGGTTTTTTTTGTTTTTTTGTTTAGTTGTTTTGGTTTTTTTGGTTTTTTTTTGCAGCTGGCTAGTAGATACATGTGGTTTTATACACAAAATCACAGCCTCTAATAATAGCCACACATTTTCAATTTGTTACTTTTCAATTGCCCCCAAATGATGTTTTGCAGTCATTAATTTTTCTCTTCCTCTGTCTCATTCTGCTTGGGGTATTCAAGGTCAGCTCCTGCAGCTGAGGCATCAGGTTTCTCCACTCGTAGGCATTATGATGAAACAGGAGTGTGAAGCTGCAGAAGCAAACTACACAGTGTTAACAGTCAAGGAGTTTAGCAGATTTTGTTTCAACCAAGCTATTTATTCCTCCAAATCTTGGATTCGCCCCGAGGTTGCTTTAACCACTCTAAGAAAGGCTCCTCCCATTCGCCCAACTTCGAGCTGGTCTGTCAGCAATCTCACTGTTGCATTAACTCTTTCTTGCCCGAAATGTTAGTCTGTTGCCCGTTAAAAACTTTTACACAAATCCGACAACAAAAAGATACACAGACACACTTATGGGCTGCCCACAAGCACACTCCACACAACGACAACATTTGAAACGCAAAATCCAGACAAATCATTAGTCCTGCTACACGGTCCCACATACAGAACATGGCGCTAGGACCCTGTGAAGATGATCAGGAAACCAGCTCCGAACAGCATCATCACCGTGCAAGGTGGCAGGCTCAAGCTTAGCAGGCGTCCCCGCAGAGGCTCTGCCTCCCCCACATCGCATGAGGCTTGGGCTTTTATACTGACCAAAATGCACACTCATGCCGATGCAGGTGGCCAGCCTACATAGGAAGAAGTGGCCAGCAGTATCTATAAAGGTCTGTAAGGATCAACAGAAACACAGAACATACGAGAGACCTTCCCACAGAGGGTCTTGTTCTGGCACATACACCACAGGCGAAGCACACAATACATCCGCATCCTCACCCGTCTTATACTTCTCCCTTTACAGCTTCGCATTTATCATGAGGATCTGGGGGATATAAATGAGGCTCCTTCTCGGAATTAACAGGGTTTGGGTCAAAAAGATAGTTTTCATCCCCTTCCTCAGTCCTCGCAGCCACGGCAGCGATGGACAGAGGTTCGGGGCGGGATGAGATGACATTGGGCTCCACTATTTAATTTTTTAACTTTAACGAATTTTTCGCAGTGTCGTTGCCTGTTATCAATAAGGGTATGACCACTTTCTTCCCCCGAAACGTAGTTGTCAAAAGAGTTTCTTTAGCTAATTCATATTGCGGCAATTGAAAAGTTGTCTGGGAGTTACCTGCATACTTTCGGGCTTTGAGCCCTAAAGGCAAGGCTTGAATGACTTTTTTTTACAATTTGCATTAGCATTTTCAAGAGCCAATTTCATTAACAGTGAGTGCTGAGCTTTTGAGTGATCTACCTGTGTAGCGATAGCATCTCTTAATCAATCAAAAAATTACATATAAGGTTCTGCCTTGGGGTCCTTGATTTCCCATTGACATTCCCCCCGCGGCACCCCTTTGGGGAGCCCTGCAGTGTGCACGGACATGTCCCGTGCGACCGCAGTTGTAACACCTCCTCTCCTTTTTCTTTTTGTTACCTCCCTTGACAAAGGGGCGAACAGCGGCACCAACTGCCTCGGCAACAAATGCTGCCTTCTGTTTGTGACCCAGTCGTTCTACCGCTTCAAGCATTTGGGCTGCCGTGGCCCCTCTGGGCAGGGTGTTAAGAATTGCTTTGGTTTGGTCATTCGCGCCGTCAAACGCGATCATATCCATCAATTTGGCTTTCATATCATCACCTAGATCCGGATTTTTCTGAAGGGCAGTGTGCAATCTATCAATAAACTGCCCATAAGATTCATTCAGTCCCTGCCTTGTGGCTAGGAAGCCAGGCGTGGCTTTGTCATCAGGGAGAGCATACCATGCTTTCAGGGCCAACTCCTGGGATCTGGATAAAACTGATGTGGGCAGTTGAGCCTGCACGTTTGGGCCGCTGAACTGCCCTGTCCCCAGATAAGCTTCTGCCGGCACCCCAAGCAACGGGTCTCCCTGTGGACGCGGCTGAGCTGCTTCCCCCCCACAAGCCAGTTCCCACTTATTTAAAAACCATAGTTGCAAGTGTGGCGGAAGCAGCGTTTGCGCAAGCGTACGGATATCTTACGGAGCGAGAATATATGCCGAAAAGATATGAGCAATAATAGACTGTGTATAAGGTGCTTTGACCCCATACGAGGAAATTGCTTGACGAGCCTCCTTAACCACCTTGATGTCTAACGCTTCCGACTCCTTCTCCCCTTGAGCCGTGTCAAACACCGGAAAAGCACAAGGACCATCCGAAAATTCCCCGGTTATCATAGCATTTTCTATAATCCCGCGCCAGCGATGAGCAGGGTTATAACCTTCCCCTCTCCCTCCCCTATTACCCTCATCCCTAAAAGCCGGTGCAAGGGTGGTGGGTAGTGGAGGAGCAGAGGGTGCCGGGTGGGCGTTCTTGTCTCTGGCTTCCAGGTCCTCTAACTTCTTTATCAGGCGTTGGAGCTGAGCATCGCCGAGATCCTGGGGAGCTTCTCGGTGGTCTGAGTAGGTGGAGTCGTCCTCGTCGTCAGAGTCTGGCAACAGTGGTGGAAACAGGTCAGGTTCCGATTCCGGTGATTCAGGGGTCGGAGCGAACTCAGCTTCTGGATCGTCGTCAGGATCATTTCTGGTTTCCAGCGGCGGGGGATGCGGCTTTTCAGGGGCCGCGGTCAGCGCTGGCAAAGGTGGCGGCGGCCGGGCGGGCCGTCGCCTGCCGGCGTTCCCGGAGGCTGGCTTTTTAGACACAGTCTTTGGCACCACCGGGGGCGCAAATGATAGGGCGGTAGCCCCTGCGGTTGGTGCCCCTGTCGGTCCGGGGGCAGGTGTTGTCGCTGGGGGAGTTGTAGCCATCATAATAGAGGGCAGCGCAGCGCGCTCTGATTTTGTATTTTTTAAAGTCTTAATTACTAGTCTCCATAAGGTTGCACGGTTTTGGGCATCTTTGGCCCCTTTTTTAATTTCGTCCCATAAGGCTTTCCCTATTCGCTCCCATTCAGTAACCTCGAAGGAAGCCTGGACTAAGGGAAGAAAGCCACGATCCCGGGACCACTTCAACAGCCTCTGTAAGGCGGCACTATCATATTGCAGTTCTCTCTTAGAATTAGTTGGAGGAGCTCCATTACCGCCTGTTCCTCTTTGGATAGCGAGTACCCCTTCTCCTCCCCTGCCGCTCACCTGTCCTGGGCAAGATTCCACGTTTCTTTGTGCAGACGTCTGGCTTTCCAGTGCCTGGGCAGCACTGCTTTCGGCCGCCTCACAGCCCCCTCGCTTTCCGCTGGTTCTCGAACTCACGCCGCGAATTCCCAGCCCGAGGGTCCCTGTTCGGGCGCCACTTGTTGACGCGGGAGTCACGAACAACGCTGAGACGACCAATGTGATCAAGTGAATGCCGTTTATTTAGTGTTGCACATCTCTTTTATGATCTCCTAAGTGCTCAGCAGTAACTTTTCACTGTTGCACTCCCTTATCATCCCAAGTTAGCCAAGCATTTGAGGACTGCAGCACATCCTGCTTTATCTTACAAACAGCCCACATTGTCTTGCCAACCGATCTTTCCCATTCATTATGCTCTTCACAGTTCCCAAGGCTCAGGCCAATTAGGCCATTAGCACCTGGTGTTTTCTTTGATGTTCCTAAGGTTTGGAGCCTTGGTGTTTTCTCCCATGTTCCCAGGGCTCAGGCCCAACCAGGGTGATAAGGCCTGGCTCCATTTGTTAACTCTTTCCATGGTGTCTCCCACACAGACATAGTTCCTTTACAGGGAACTGCTTATATCTCTGGAGAAATCCCCAGGAGCAAATAAAGACACCCATTTCCTCTTTGTGGCAGCAGAAGTTCCCTGGGGAAAGTCCCTTGGTCCTGGCCCTGGGCTGTCTAACTGAGTGTAAGAGGTTGTTGCCTATGAGTACATGGTGAACTTCATAATTGTATGATGATCTAAAAGCTGACTTCTTTTCCATTGTCTTTGTCATTCCCTCATCCTACTATAGATATATATATATACACACACACAGATAGATACACATATATATATGCATATATGGGCACACACACATACTGTAATGGGGAATGCGGGTGGCTGTTCTCATACTAGTATTTTGGAAAACTAAACCTGGGCTTTTGGTGTTAAAAATGGTGTACGGTGCCCAGCACGGTGGTTCAGCATTGCCTGCTCTCTGTGTTTGCTCAGTAACCATAGCTACCACCCTCCCCTTAGCTGGAGCAGATTTCTCAGAGGTGCCTCCTTGTAGAATAACTGATGCGATTACTTTACAAACAGCAGCAGAAAGCTACGGCAGTGGAAGCCCAGTCTCTTTTACTGGCCTCAGCCTGTTTCCTGGTCTAACTGCTCAACCCATGACCAAAACCTGCCCTTGGTTTGCTCTGTACTCAGGTCTCCACATAACTGTCCCCAGCTCTCCACATACCTGTCCCCTCTTTACTGGCTTTGGTTGGCAGGAGCACCTGACACCATCTGTTGCTGATCTGAAGAAAATGAGCAGTGGTCCTGGCTTCTGCTGAGTAAGTTGATGCTCTGCAGTAAATCTTGTAAGATTGATTATCCTGAATTCTCTTCACCAGCTACTGGAGATGTGAGCATTAAAAAAGTACATGCCTCTTCATAAAAAGCATGCAAGGATTTCAGGTCTCCTGTGGAAGAGGCAAGCTAGCAGGGGAGAATAAATCATCACAGGCACTGTGGTGCTGATGATTTGTATTCTTGTGGCACCTCTTCCTTAGTCCTGAACGGCCACAAAATAGAAGGCATTCCCCTGGCCCACATGATGGATAATCTTGGCATAACAGAAGGAAAGTAGCAGATGGATATAGATGCATGGGGGACCACAATCAACCTAGGTCAGGATGATGCCAGTCTTAGCTTAGCAACTGTCTAGCTTCAGTTGAATTTTGAGGCTTTATGACTTTGGATCATTTCAGTGAAGAGATACAACATAAACATGACTGTCTTTGTGCTATCATGGGAGAAAAGGAGGAACATTTTGTAACATTTCTAATAAGTAAGGAAAGGTACCTTTTCTTGCCTTTTTCTTTGTGAGATCTGTTTGCAGAGTGGTTCCTGTCCGAGTAACACGCTGCTGTAGTTGCCACAACCCGTTACCGAGGCAATGCACTGCAACGGAAGTAAAAACTAGGTAACGATGCTTTTTGCTTTTCTGTCTTACAGAAAATAGTTATCAAAAATGCTCTGGTTAGGTGAGAGCAATCCTGCTTGGGGCTGATGTCTTAGGGTAGGGGTTTACAGCCTTGCTATTGCTGTATACTCCCATTTCAGTAGAGAGCTTCAGCTAGCTAGTCATCACGTGTCTACTCTGCAATGAGGCAAATCATTTTAGGCCTCCTAAGCTGTGTTGGTTAGGTTGTCATTGACTACCAACAAGTAGACCTTGTTGGCTGGATTTCCCACTGGCTGTTGCAGAACTTGAAGACACAACACAGAAATAAACACTTAATATGTAAATTTCCAACCATAGTACTATCCTGTATTGTTCTTAAATTGTCCATGCAAATATGTCTGCCAGCTGAGATGTTCTCAGGTGTCCTGCTTGGCCAACAGATGCTGATTTTAGGATGTAAGTCTATCAGAAGCCCTGTGTCATATCTTGCTATACTGGACACCTCTGATTCCTCTGGACATCTCAGTTGTTACCAGTCACCTGAGCCTGCAACTGAATCGCACACACACCTCCCTCCCCACACTTCCACTGAAGAATTCTGCTCAGAGCCTCTGAACATGGTGCGTATCTTCATTCAGGCAACTTCAAGCACTGGTGTAAGAGTAGCAGCTGAAAGAATGGCTTTCTAACAAGTTCTCAGCCTAGATATATGCGGGGTTTACATCACACTTTACACACATTACACACACAAAGAATTTCATGTGAGTGGAAGAAAGCTTGGTTTTACTAGCTAGGCCAAGAAGGCAGGGATAGTACATGGTGTGTTCTCAGTTGAATTCTTTAGACTACCATTTACCGCAGTACTTTTTTAATGCTGTGTTCTTGTCAGGCATGTCACATCAACTGAATGCTGCCTGTGCACTTTGTGCCTGGTGACGCAGCTCTGGAGGGAAGAGGTTCAGCAGTAGCTGTACGAGGGGACAGTGGTGTGGGCTATTCTGCAGCCTATGCTAATGGCAGCCTGTGTGCAAGCCTTCTACACTGGCAGCAGGCAAACCTACCTGCAGCTGGAGAAGCAACTGCCAGAATCTAGTATGTGCCCTCAGGGCAGGGTTTTGGTGCTGATGTGCACTTCCCCTGTTGTAGGAGAATAGTGTCTCACAGGCCAGGCAATGGCATCTCACAGACTTTTGCTGATGCCTGACTAGAGCCTGAGGTAAACCCTGGGGCCAAGAAACCAAGCGATCCATCCCAGAGGACTGCACCTTCTGCTTGCAGCAACCATAGTGAAGACACACTACCTTCTCAGTGTTACCGATCTCATCCACCTTCCCACGCTCTCCGTGTCAAATTTTCACATCACTTAGTTACGTTTTGTCTTAATTTAGAGCTAGTTTTGCAGGGGAGCAGTGCTGCTGTACTGCCGTATGCTATGATTTTCACAACAGGGCTTACATGAGCTGAGATCCCAAGGAGTTACTCAAGGTCAAGAAAGTTGCTTGCTATGCCTTTGTACAAGGCCATGGCACAGTAAGTCCTTGACTGGGACCAGTGGATGTTAGCTTAATACAAGCCAGAAGAGGTTAGTTTACAAAAAGAACTGGAGTGATGCTGCTGTTATGAAAGGTAGGCATAAGGAAGGATGTAACTTTCTGTTCACAGCTGAAGCTGTATGATCTTCTCTAAATCGGTGTATCACTTAGCTTTGCCAGATGCTTCCATTCCTGGAGGAAGTAAATGTTTTCAATAGAAGAATTCCTGATTATTTTAATGAACATCTCCTTTGCAAATGGATGGGAAGGGTTAGAGAATGAAGCAGCAACATTACATCAGTGTGTGAAACTGTGTTATGTGCCCACAGAGGACCAGAATTGTCTGTGTTGTTTTGTTGCCGTACAGAGAAGCTGCAATTGTATTCATGTCTGATTTTGAATGAGAGTAGGAATGCTTTTGAAGAAAGATCACAAGAATTGATTTTAAATTCCCTTTTTAAAGAACATTAGCTATTAAGAGATGTACTTAATTGTGTCCATTTAGTTTTCTACATAGTATACAAAAATGCAAAATGTGGTTCCTTGTAGAACATTACATTTTGCCTTTCTGGTTTCTGTTGCACAGAAAATCACTGCAACAAAGATTGAATTTTTTAGGTGTAGAATTAAAGTTGTTCTACAAATAATTTTTCCTTAATATTTCTATTTTATAGCACAAACAACTAATGAGATATCCTTGCTCCAGTATACTTCAAAACAGGTCATTTTGTTGTGGGGTTTTATGGGTTTTTCTTAAGTAAAAGACATTTTGATCCTTTGATAGTAGCTTTGCTAAAATTTAACTCAGAGGAGCATTTTCAGGAAAAATCAATTTTAACCACATATTCAGATTAAACATCAGAACAGTTTACTAGTCCTGAAAAAAAAAGGTAACTATGGAAACATGATAAATCTGTTTGGTTTTTTTTTCAATCAGAATTATTAGAACCATATAATCGTTTAGATTGAAAAGCCTTTTAAGATCCTCAGATCCAACTGTTAACCTAGGACTGCCAAGTCCACCACTAAACCACATGTCCATGTCTTATAAATATGTCCAGGGATGGTGACTCAGCCACTTCCCTAGGCAGCCTGTTCCGGTGCTTGAACAAAGAAGCTTAAAGAACAAGTATGCAAAGTATGTAATGTTTTTCTTCCTGAGAATCAAAGTGTCCATTTGTTTACAGGAAGGATGAACAGTTTTGTAACTTCCCTGAAAGTATGCAAATACATTGCATGAGGAAGACATTCAAGCTTGTGAAGCAATGAAGGCGCTCATAGGCAATGTCATATGAAGCAATTCTTGTAATGATCACTTGGAGCAGTAGCTCTAAGTCTGGCTGGGATGGAGTTAATTATAGCAGCCCACATGGTGCTGTGTTTTGGATTTGTGACTAAAGCAGTGCTGGTGACACACTAGTGGGCCTTTGATGAGCAGTGCTGGCACAGCACCCAGGATTTCTCTTTTCCCCACTCTGTCCCCCAGTGAGCAGGCTGGGGGAACACAAGCAGTAGGGAAGGGGATGCAGTCAGGGCAGCTGACACAGGTTGGCCAGAGGGATGTTTCACACCATGCAGCATCATGCTCAGCAATAAAAACTGAGGTAGAGGGAGAAGGGGGGACAGGGAATAGCTTACTAGGTGGGTAGTGGTTGGAGGCTGGCTGGGCATCAGTGTACCTATGGCAGGTGGTGAGACACTTCCTTTGGCTCACTTTATTTTCCTTCTCCCTTTACTGATTAAACTGTCTTTATTCCAGCTGATGAGTTGTCTCAGGTTTGTTCTTCCTATTTTCTCCCTCTGTCCTGCTGGAGTTTGGGACTGAGCAAGCAGCTATGTGGGTGCTTGGCTGCTGGCCAGAGACAACCCAACACAGCCCTTTTTGGCACCTGACATGGAACTTGAGGGGGGCAAGATAATGACAGATTTGATTGGAGTGTGCTAGACTGAGTTACAGCTGTTATAGATATTTAGCTGTTACTTGACAGGCTGGTACTTGTGGTTGCTGGTCCCAGTGATGGCATATTTATTCCCTTACTTCCTTTCCCTGCTGTTGTTTTGCTCCCTTTCTTGCTGTACATTGAATTCCAGGGCTCATTAATGTCTCCTTTCAGCTTTTGCTGTTTTCTGTGTTGTTTATCACTTTGTTTTGTCTTGCCTGGGAAACCTATGATAAAAGCACTGGCCTTGAGCCCAGCCTGGTGTTTGGCCCTTGCATCACTGCCCTCTCAGTCTCTGGAGAGCCATTTTATGGAGACAGCAGCAGTTCTACCTTCCTGCTCTCTGGGAACTGTTTCCTGGGGAGAGTGAAGCATGCCACCTCCTCCTTCACCTCAGGGGTAGATATTTCCAGCTTTATTGTAATGACCACTCAGTTTCTTGAACATCCCTGTGCAATCAGAGCTCTCATATGGATGTGTGCTGTGAACCTGATTTTGTCTTCTCTAAGGGTAGCCAGCTGGTAGGGGATGCAGCACAGAAGTCTGCCCTGAGGCAGCCAGTTCCTGGGTGGCAAGCTGTGCATGAGAATTTGGGCAGTATAGAATTGGCTTTTTTCATAGGGGTGCTGTGTTTTTGGATGTGTGGCTAAACAAGTGTTGGTAACCCACCAGAAACCTACGGCACCAGGTGTTCCCAGGCAATTTCCTGGAAATGGTCTTCATGCTTTGTTTTGCAGTTTGTGGTGTTCTTTTGCAGCCATGTTAACTGGTAGGTAATAATGTCATGGCTGGTTAACTACAATTTATGCTTGGATGAAGTCCTGAAGCTGTACTGCTATAAATAAAATCCCATGGGTAGCTGTATTTTGAATTTACTAGCCATCTCAGACAGATATACTAACTCTGTAGGCCCAGAAGAGTAATTGGTAATCAGCAGATATTTTGCATTCTCAGTTAATTCACTACCTCATGCCTTATGCAGGGCCTTTTTAATGGATGTCTTTGTTTAATGGATGTTTCCTTTATCTAAATACTGGATTTTGGAAAACTGGCCTACAGTCCATTTGATGTTTATTTGTTTCATTCACTTTTGAGTGTGCTAACTTAGCTATCTCATCTTCCTAAGCTCCTCCTGTAGTTAATAGAGCAAGGGACTCTTCCAGTGCCTTATACACTTTACATTAGCAAGTAGTACAAACCAGTGGCAGACCTGAATAGCAAAGCAATCAATGCTGAGGACCTGACACCCACACTGTAAAAATGTTAGGGATTTTCTTTTTTTCCTTCAGAATAGTCCTTGTCCATTCCCATGGACTGAATGACCATTGCATCTGGAGTGTATTGGGTACACTCCTGGGCTTCATCTTCCAGTTTACTTGATCTAAAAAACCAAGAAGTTCATATTCTCTGAGAATGAATAATGTGAACCAAAGCTCAGTGGATGGACAGACTGGGAACTTCACTTTAAAAGCACTCTTCAGATCCAGACTAAAATGCTAATACAAATGCATCCTCAAAGCACCAAAGTCAGAGTGCAGTTCTGAATCTATTGCTATAGCAGTCACCCTCTTAATTCCTCTTACAGCAAGTCTGTGGAGACTCACCAGCTGCTTCATTGAAGCAAATCGGGGTCCTGAGAGTTGTGCTGTGTCTTCTATGTAATATCACTGCTGTGCAGAGCTGCCCTCCTGGCAGGATCACACTTTCCCAAGAGTCCTTTAAAGCAGCTGAGTTAGTCAGTCATTCATCAGATGGCCAAGCAGAGCAGGCTTAGCCTGGTAAATTAAAATGTGTCCAGGTACTGGAGATGGATGTCTTGGGTAACTTTAGGTTTCTTCAGTGTAGATGTCTGTATGTAAGTCAGTTGCTCTCCCTTTATAAAAAAGACAAAGACACTTCATCAGGCCTAGTTTAAATGTCTGTGTTAGGATTAAATGATTCATGACCTAAAAGTTCCAGTTTTTCTCCACTGTCTGTAAGGGAACTCTGAGCAACTATTTAGAAACACACGTGCTGCTGATGCCTCAGCCTGCATGAGAAGCCCACTTTTCCTTTCCATGTCTGAGCCGGACTTCAGAGAGGTACTTGAAGATTTGAGGCTCTTGAGGGCTGGGTTGGGTTTTGTTTTTTTCTTTGTGAGATTGACTCACTTGTCTCATTTGCTGTAATTTTAATACCCAGTGTGCTAATGATGACTCGTTTCACAAGTTTTTACTCAGTTCCTAGTGGTTTTTGCCTGCCCAAAATGTCTCCCAGACATATCAACCATCATTAGTTTTCATCCCACAATCAGAGCTACAATCCCATTAAATCTGAGGACTGCATACAAATATACTGATGCTGTAACAATGTATAATTTATATCTTGGTGGATGGTTGACAGCATTGATAGCCTGCAGCACATTAACATACTGAATTATCAAGCCCCTTAAAGGAATAATGAATGCTGCTTACACCAACATTCTGCCAAAAACATTCCTTTGTAATGTAAATGAAAGAACACAGCAGAGTGGTTAGATACATGTCCTACTGCTGTGTCTGCTCAAACCAATGTGCTGAAAAGGGCTGTTCCTATTCAATCTTTTTAGCCTTAATATGATGCTTACAGTACCACAGATGCTTTATTTTTCACTCTGGCATGCCCTTAGAGCTATCGAGTATTTCTTTGCTTAAGGACAGCTATGAGTGGTGTTTTCTGTTTTAATCTGAAGCAGAAGAGGGAGATGATCGCTGCATCCTAGAAAATGCAAACCTGCACGACAGTGAGCTGCTTGTGTCAGAGTCACAGCCAGCTCCCTGTAAAAAACATCCAGAACACTCAATATTGTTACTCATGCATGGCTGGCAATCTTTACTTTGTTTTCATCCTGATTCCTTTGAAGAATTCATTTAATGAGCACAAACATGCATCATGGTTTTTTCCTCCTGTGTTCCTTGCAATGTTGACATTCTCCTGATCTTTACTTGTAGCCTCCCACTACAAAGAAACACCACCACAAAGCACCACAAGCCAGGAAATGCCATCACTTTAATGTTCTTAAGAAAAAACAATTGGGTTTTGTCCCTTTTCACATCAATTTCAAGAATAAAAATTGCCTCCTGTTTGTTAGCCATACACTTCTGTTGTAGGATGAATATGGGTTGGGTTTATAACAATGATAAAACAAATATAAATTGGGTTATAACAATGATAAAAAAAATATATTGTTTAGCTGCTCTTACCCTCTTAGTAAGGACCCTCCTGTCCTCTGAATAAGCTGTTTACCCAGCAAGGAAGCTGCTCCCTGCTTCCCACCCCTGGCCTGGATCAGACCATTTCTTTACGGCTGTCTCAGTGCTGCCTCCTGAGTCTGGATTTGGCTGTACTCTTTCTCCCGTGTACTGGTTTATGTCTTGCTTTGTAATGATCTGTGACAATGTATTTCAGCAGCTTTATCCACTGTTAATTCTGATTTTTTCTGTAAGTACAGTGATGTGGGGTATTTTTAGTCTTGCTTTTAATGTTTTTTAACAATGCCATTGATTAACGTGTAATTTGCACTCCCTTGTTCATCTCCAAATCCTGGAATTTCACAGCTCACCTAGTTTATGGGGGTTTTTTTGACAAATTGACTTCTCCCAAATGCAGCTGCAAGCAAAATCTTGGGTATGATGTACCAGAGGAGAACAAAGTACTCATTGTATTGTAGCACATTACCACCAATATTGTGCTGGCCCTCTTTGCCACATGCAAAAGGACAATGATGTGCTTAATCACTCATCTCTTTATTCAGGGCAGAAGTGAGCCCATTTGGATGTCACCAGTTCATTCAGCCTGGTCAAACACAGGTATGAAAGAAGAGCTTTCCCGAGCACATTAAAGGCTGCCTGTGCTCCAGCTGCCAGGTGGCTTCACGCTGTAACATGGCATGTTGCAAAATGAAATGGGCTAATTCTGGAATACTGCACATGCTCACTTTGTTCAGATAATTTTGGTCTCTGCATCAGATTCCTAAAGTGAACATTTGTTACCATATCTGCTAACATGTAACTCAGATTCTCCATGTCAGGAAAATAATTTCCCTATACCTTGGCAGCTCTTCAGTATCACAAGAAGCAGAATTTCATCTCTTTAAACTCACTATCTTGCATGTTCTGTTAAGATGTCAAGTACATTTAATGTACTGGTAGCAGCATCGAGGTAAACAGGGGAGAGGCTTTTACTAACACATTTTCTTCAGAATAGATCAACACAATGGAATAATAGAATTGTTTAGGTTGGAAAGACCTCTAAGGTCATTGAGTCCAACCATTAACCTAGCAGTGCTAAGTCCACCACTAAACCATGTCCCTAAGTACCATGTCTATACGTTGCATTATGATGAGGCTGTCCTGTGGTGATTTAAGGAAGCCTGTGATAGGGAATATTGCAGAGGCAACAAATAAAAAAAAGAAATCACTCCTTTCATTCCAAAATCTGTGTGCACCAACTGCATACAAGATTTTCTTTGAGATCACATTATGTACTTGGAGTAGTGTGCACAGTTCTGGTGTCCTCAACATAAGGACATGGAGCTGTTGGAACAAGTCCAGAGGAGGGCCACGAGGATGATCAGGGGACTGGAGCACCTCCCATATGAAGACAGGCTGAGAAAGTTGGGGCTGTTCAGCCTGGAGAAGAGGAGGCTGCGTGGAGACCTCATAGCAGCCTTCCAGTATCTGAAGGGGGCCTGTAAGGATGCTGGGGAGAAACTCTTCATTAGGGACTGTAGTGACAGGACAAGGGGTAACGGGTTCAAACTTAAAGAGGGGAAGTTTAGATTGGATATAAGGAGGAAGTTCTTTACTGTAAGGGTGATGAGGCACTGGAATGGGTTGCCCAAAGAAGTTGTGAATGCTCCACCCCTGGTGGTGTTCAAGGCCAGGTTGGACAGAGCCTTGGGTGACATGGTTTAGTGGGAGGTGTCCCTGCTCATGGCAGTGGGGTTGGAACTTGGTGATCTTAAGGTCCTTTCCAACCCTAACTATTCTATGATTCTAAATCAGGGTTTGCACGCAGCAGCTCATTTAGACCATGTTGCATCCTGCTACTGGATTAATTTCCTCTCAAGGAACTGGCTGCAGTCTTGTGTCGTGTTTGAAAGGCCAGTCTGGGAAGAAACTGAGAGGAATCTTAGAGGCTTAAGAACTAGACTGAGAATACTACTCTGATCACCTAGACAGATCATCTTAAGGTCAAACACTCTTTTATTAATTTGTTCTGGGCTTTCCTTGGTTGTGACCTTTTACAGAGCCCTAGTACAAGACGCTCCAAAAAACAGGGCTTTAATTAAAGTCTTCAGGGTTGTAATCATAGCCCAGCAAAAAAAGGAAGAACTTCTACTGGCTTTAGTGAGCTTCATACATTGATCTGTAATGTCTAGCATGATCTACGTGAAGTCTTTTCTGCAATTTAATTTTAGATTTCAATAGAAACAAAGTTAGGCAAATATGTAACCTGCCTTCCAAGTTTCCAGTTAGTTAATCACTTCCAATGACATTCACTAGAGGCAAATTATGAAGAACTTTATAAATTAGATTTACCATCTATAGATACTACATCAGGCTTGGCATTTAACAATCTGGGGCATTACGGAACTAAAGAAGAGAATTAAATTCAGCATAGTCAGATATTAATTGAGAATGCTCACGTCCTTTCAAAAATAAGCCAACAAACCGCATTAAAATACCAGTCAGCTACAGCTATTGCATACAAAATATTGTCCTATCTGTGTGACTTTGGACACCCAAATATATGTCAGTGGACAAATATATATTTGGACCCTTGTCTGAACATACGTAAATAATACTGTAACTCCCAGGTATTTCTGTTGTATTGCTGCCTTTCTGCATTTCTAAAATCTACCTTTGTTTAAGTATCCACTACAAATCGTTCTACAGTATCTTGACTAAATTAAATTTTACCAACATTATTTATTTTGCCCTCTTCTGCCATTTATCAAAGTGGCTTTGTAGTCTACTTGTATCCTCTAAGGAGGCATAATCCCTCCCAGCTTTTTATCACCTTAATATAAGGTTGGTAAGACTCTCCACAGTTGTTAATTGACCTCACTGGTATCCTATCCAAAACATCCTCCCAAGATAATGATGAAGGATTACAATTACCTCATATTTAATTTTTATTAAAATCTTACAGTTATCGCACTGATCTACATGCAGCATAAGCTTCCACAAGGCAATGTGGTTTCAGTTCTGAAGTCCTTACAAAACCATGTCCTCATGAAAGAAAAAAAAAGGATTTTTATACTTATCTATGCTGTTTAAAATGTATGTAAATGTATATAACCAGGAGACAGATGTTTTGGGTTGGCTTGGTTTTTTTTAATAGGCTTTATGAAAGTCTGTATTTGATCTATAGTGGTTTGCAGTTCCTGAGTTCTTTTGTTGTTCTTCAAAAATGGGTAGGGTAAGAACACCTCTGGCCTGTGTTACGCAGAAGTTAGGCTTTTTGATCCGAATAGGTCTCCCTGGCTTTTAGCACTTGGTCATCTTCTGTTGTGCTGGAATACTTTGGTGAGTTCAAGTGCCAAAAATTCATCACCTTCTCAAAAATGACTACCAGGTCTGACGGTGAGATAACTGAAATTAACAACTTGATTTTTTTGTTAAGATACGTCTTGTGGGGATCTGTTCAACCTTTCAAATACCACCCTAAGAAGCTATGTAAGGTGCCAGAGCCGCTTCATGAATCCTGACTGCCTCTAATTCACAACCAGAACCAGCAGTAAGCTGCAACTGTGAAAGAAGACATTGTTCACGGGAAAAATGCACAAACACGGCAAAGTGCAGATCTGCCCCACCACATCCAAATTTAGAGTATTCTTACCTCAGAAGGTCCAACCCTTGCCCTTCTGGGCAGCTGAGAGACGGTTGTGAGTAACTGATGACAAAAATAGCAGATGACTCTTTCAAGGGAGGAGCTCTTCATTCCTCATTCAGCTGCACAACAGTGCAGCCAGGTCTCAATAGGCACAAAGTGGATGCCCCATAGCTCTTTAACTACCAATTCTTGCTGGATGCTGATCTATATAAGAGCTGTTTAATCATCCTTCCTGGAGAAAACTCACTTAGAAACCAATGATAAGCTAAAGGATGAAAAAGAATTGCATGGGAGCTGACGCCAGCTAAAATGGGAAGTATTTCTATGGGTATTTGAAACATTTTGAAGGCTTGCATCATTGTGACACTGCCTTTTTTTAAAGTGCCACACCAACAATCAGTCCATTCAGTTTCTAATTTGAGACTTCTTCTAGCCTACCTACTTATAATAAACTCCTTTATAGCAGTGAGTAACACCTTACAACATTTCTGATTGGCAAAGAAAACCTGCACCCTCCTGGCCCCTGGCAATCCACCACCAGGTGATTAGGCTTAAGCCAGCCTCACTTCTCTCACTTCTGGCATAGATTGCAGGCAATGTGGTATACCTAGTTATTGACCTTTATGAAACTCCAAAAATACATCCTAGTACTTCAGGAAACTCTATCACATCACCTCAGCAGCATGGACTACTCTAAGTAAGTCAAAGCAGTCTTCTGCTCTTGGCACTGGCTTCCCAAGCAATACCAAGCTAATTAATTTGAATCCCAGTTCTCATCAGTGGTCTGAGACCTAGATCCTTTAAAAATCCTCCTAAAGCTCTGTGATGAGATTTGGCTGACAGCTTTGCTCTTCAGGTAGAACTGATCTTTCTATAATAAGTTACAGTTATTTGCACAAGAGACAGAGCTTTCTTGTAGAAAGCTCTTTAGTTTGTGGAATTAATTGCCGTGCAAACTAAGTATCATCAGAATCTTCACCTGATTTTTGATGCATGCACAAGGCATGCTTTTGTGGCTTTGCTGTCCCAAGTATAAACATAATGAATGTGCAGGAGTACTGACAAAGGCTGTAGCAGGGGAGGGGAGGTGGATCTGGTCTTTACTGGGACCAGTTGATGTTGGTCAATTGAAGTAGCTAGTCAGCAGGCAATTGTGACAAACAGGTTCCAAACATCAGAATTTCTTAAGTCAATTCCTTCTAACTATGCCAACAGTGTGGGAGGAGATATTGCAGAAGGAGGAAACAAATCTGCCTTTGCTCCAAGTAAGGCCAAAGAAAAGGGAGCTCTCCAAATATGTGAGACCTAAGCATGAGTTTTATAAAAGACTGTTCCTCCAGCTGCAGCTCTGGTACCCAGCCTTACTGCTTGCCCTCCTATCACCTTTTTGTGCCTTCTTGATGGTTTTTCTTTTTTATTCTATTTTAAAACACTGTCCACTGGCAAGAATGGGGTTAACCCTTTCTGTATACCACTTTAATGCCTGGATATCACATTTCCAAAATGTTCCAATAGAGCTCAAAAGCCTACAGGGAAAGGTCACAGGAATGCAATGAATCCAATGAAAAGTCACAGGAATGCAATGAGAGGAATGCAATGACTTCATGCTAGGTAAGACTGAATGGGGTAGGCCCTTGCATCTTGGAATCAAAACAATAGGTATGGAATTAACAGAGGTCTGTAAATCCCAGATAGTGTGGAGGGAAATAAGGAAAAATCACATTCTATTTCTCATTAAAAAATAACTAAAAAGAACTAACCAGTACAAAATGAAATTATAACATTTTTTAAAATCCTAAAATATATGGTAATAACATGTATTTAAACTATGTAACATCATTTCGTGATGTAACAGAGGCCAAAAATATATGTAAATAGTATAGGAATAGATCCATTAATGGCTATTAAAATGAAGACTCAGATGCAACCTTTTGGACTGGCTGTTTTAAATCTTTGGTTTTTCATAAACTGGGAAGATGTGTCAAAGTAAAGACTGTTAAGTACATGTTTGTCGTGGTTTAACCTAAGTCGTAAGTTAGAAAATCATGTAACCTGCTTGTTCCCCTCCCCCCACCACTCCCAGAGGGATGGGGAGGAGAATGGAAAGAATGTAACTCCCACGGGCTGAGATAAGAACAGTCCAGTAACTAAAATATAACACAAATCACTGCTGCTACCACCAATAATAATGATAAGGGAAATAACAAGGGAAGAGAATACAACCAATCACCACTCGCCGATCGAGCAGAGAGAGCTAGCCCTTCCGGGTATCTCCCAGTTTACATCCTGGACATGACACGCTATGGTATGCAATACCTCTTTGGCTAGTTTGGGTCAGGTGTGCTGCCTCTGCTTCCTCCCGGCTTCCCCTCCTCTCAGGGCAGAGCATAAGGCTCAGAAAGTCCTTGATCAATGTAAACATTCTAAGCAGTAGCTACAAACATCGGTATTATCAGTACTGTTCTCAGACTGAAAGTTA
>WYDI02012704.1:0-16555 GCA_009867235.2 Psittacus erithacus | reverse complement strand
TGGGTGACATGGTTTAGTGTGAGGTGTCCCTGCCCATGGCAGGGGGGTTGGAACTAGATGAACTTCAGGCCCTTTCCAACCCTAACTATTCTTTGATTCTTAGATTCTATGACTGTATGTCGTTTCACTCAAAGATGAAAAGTCACAAGCATTAGTTTTGTTTAAAGAAAACTACCATTTTTAACTCCACAACTATCAAACGCCGACAGGTTGGGGTTTTTTACAAAAAGTCTGAGAAGTTTAATTCATGATCACCTTTAAAACAAGTTAAATCATCATTTTTGGTGGAGGAGATTACACCATGTTCAAGAGCTAGAAAAACTTTAGCAATGCACACGTCATTCACGGACATTCAATGCCTTATGACTGAGCATTTTTGGAGGAGATAACGAACAGATGGGCTGGTGTTCTTATGATCATTTCTTTGTTACATTCATTACGTTTTTTTGCTGCTGTGTAATTTGTAAGTGTAACAGAGACTCTTGGCTTCTGTCCCCCTAATTTAAAAAATGCACTAAAGAGCTAAACATATTTTAATTTAGGTATGCTGTAGTTCGTCTTCTTCAGTTTCTTGGTAGACAAGCTCTTCTCGACTGGTTTTGGCAGTAGTTTAGAAAAACCTCTTTACTCTGGGAGAATATTTAAACATAGTCTTCAGTTTTAAAACATACTTGAGGCCTGTTGCAGATGTGGTTAAACACTTCCCTGCTGAATTCAGCTAAAGAATTGGGGTCTTTAGCTGGTTTATATTTTACTTACTTAGAAGGGTCTTGTAGGAAAAAAAAATGCCTTGTCTGCAACAGGAAGCTATAAACAGTGAATTAGTGAATCAATGTAATTTTAGACCAGGAAGCTGCTCTGAATTATTTTTTTCAGCTTTCAGAAAATTGCATTAAGCTCTGCAAATGAGCCATTGGGGATATAAGAGTGGATCGTAAAAATCCATTATGAATATATTAGTTGCATTGGGGTTTAGTGTTGTATAAAAATAGTTTCATTGCTTGGTTGAAGACTTACTGAAAAAAAGAATACAGAAGCATCTGTTACTGTGTTCTATTGCTCCTTACACCATGTGCGGATGTGCAAACAAAATAGGAGATTGTTTTGTGTAATTTGTTCAATATGCTTAAATTTATCCATGTAGTTACTCCATTGACTTAAAAATAAAGACTGCATTTGGCTCTGTATCAACAACAGAGCAGTGGATAAATGAGCAAAGCTTTGGGGTTTTTTCTGTGCAGTTATGGGGAAATTAAGAACAAATGAGTTTGTTGTTTATTATCGATGTTACTAGCAGATGGAAAGCATTATAGCCACCCTACATGAGGTTCATTTCTGGTACTAAGGAGTAATAAAAAAAATGAAATTAACTAGTGCCGCTATCAAAGAACCTATTGAAAAAATAGGAGTTATATATAAAAAACATTTGCAACAGACATCTGTTAAGTATTACAGGGAACAATTGCACCTGCACAAACTTCTTGGGACCCTCCGCACCCAGACGATGTGGAGGTACTGGAAAGACACCGTGCCTGCCCAAATTATAGACTGCATCTCTCCCCCCCGACTGTGCATTTTATGACAATTTACATCAATTTACATATTGGTTTAATAAGTAAATAGGACTTCATTAAAATAAACAGGGCTTCCACTGATGTGGGAGATGTTGAGACAACTGTTTTATGCCAGGGACTATACTTTAGGCTAGATCCTATTTGCAAAACTGGCCCTGTTTTAAGTGAAGCTTCATAGAGATTCAGGTGCAACTTCAACTTGAATATAATGAAATTCCTTTGAAAATTCCAGCTAAGACTTTTCCACTAACAGTGGAAATAGACAAGCTGCAGATTCACATGCAAGAATATAGGCGCATATGACATGCCTATTTGCAAGCTATAAAAAAACCCCTCTGTTTAAGAAATCCAACTACACTATCACCACTAGTCCACTAACCCTCCTGTAATCTGAATACTTATGCTTCTGAATGAAAGTAGGGCCATCCCAGCCCTTTCAAAAAGTTTTAATTGTTAATCATTATTTTGTCCTGACAGCATGCTGCTGATCAGCTCCTTATGTCAGGGTTTGCACATAAAGACTCAGAGCCAGATCCAGAAATACTGACTAGCTAAATAACAGCAAAATATAATAGCAACAGAAAAATTTTGATCAGAAGGGATCACTAAGAGCTGTATAGTTCAGTCGCTGTTCAAAGCATGTCCAGGCAGATCATGCTGTGCAAGGCCTTGTTACGTTTTGAGCATCTTCATGGACAGAGACTGAAACCTCTTTTGGCAACTTGTGACTTCACTCGACAGCCCTTGTGGTGAAAATGTTTTCATTATCCCTAGTAAGACTTTCTCATATCTAGCTTGCATCCATTGCCTCTTATCCCATCGCTGTGCACCTCTGAGAAAAATCTGTCTTCTCCATAGTGTCCCATTGGGTACCAGAAGAGAGGAAAAAGGTGTCCTCTGCCTGCTTTTCTTCAGGCTGAAAGATCTAAATATCTCATACCTTCCTCATATGCCATGTGTTCCAGCCCCACACAAATAGGTGAAAACTGCAAAACCTTTTCCATCTTTCCTCTGTTTGCTCCCTCCACTGTGCTGCTTTGCCAGATACTTCACACACCTTTGCATTCTGAACACCTTTTTGCCTTCCCACCTGCGCACTCTTACTCCCCAAAGCACACCCTCCTCCTTAACTTTCTTTCCTTCCTTGCTTTCCTCCTTATAACTGCTTTGATTAGAGTCTTTTTGGGCACAGGGTAACTACTAATGTAAAGCTACCATGCCAGTGTGTGGGACCAGCATGAGTCCAGCACTGGGTGTGAATCTAACAGATCCTTTCATAGCCAAGAAAGAGGTGCTTTCCCAACTGACTGAAAGTTCACTCAGCCTTCCCTGGCACAGGTCAGTCCTCAACAAGGTGGAGCCACTCCTGTCCCGAATCCCCTCGTTCCATCGGCATAGATGCCAGAGCATAGATGGCCAGCAGTCAAATGCAATGTGATGTTAGGAGACATGATAAACATCAAAATTCATGAAAAACACCAAATATTGTCAGGCTTGCACTGAAATGCTGAGTTTTGGCAACACTGGAGTTTCTTAGAGCAGAGTTTATGAGAGACTTGTACTGCTGGCTCCAAGCTTTCCTCCATAGCTCAGTACAAAAAGATGCCCTAACAGGTTACTCCTCCCACCAGCAGAAGCTCAAACACAGCATATTTCAAGTTGTGTAACTGTTCCTTGACTGGAGAAAGTGTAGCAGAGCATTGTGGGTGTTCTCTGGAGGCCAGTACCCCTGCTACACATTTGAGGACCCTCAAAGCATGTTATGAAGAATAGAAGTAACAAAAAAGTTTCTAAGCAGTACAGTATTCTTTATTCTTTTAATTAACTAATGGACATAAAACATACTTAGGAAGGCCACTCAATGCTCCTCACGGATTCACTCTGTGGAGACTTATAGGAAGACTTGGTAATTCTACATGACTGGTTTTAAATGAGTTTTAATGCATGAGCTACATTTCAACAACCATTTCTGTTTTGCAGCCGCTTTACAGACTTCATACTTTATAGCCAACTTCCCATCTTTAGTCTGCTGAAGCCAGGCAGAGCCTTGCTGTCACTGCAGTGGTAGGGGCACTAGTTGTACAGATTGGGACAAGGAAAATGACAAAAAACTCACTCATGAAGCTCCTTTTAATCTCATCTCATGAAGCTATGGTGCTTTTTATGCTGCACATCAGGCAATGCTGCCATCTGTTTAGCTCTGCTGGTGCAAAAATGGTTTTAAACCAGCAGGCGATGGGATCTGGTTGCACAAGCATGGTTTGAATCGAACGGCAGAGGAGAGGGAGTCACTCTGCTCCTGCTCTCTCAAAACATTGTCTGGTGTATCTCACACTATCAGCAAGTTAAGCAAATTCAGTGCAGTGTTAAAGAATCACTATTTGCTTCAATAAAAACTAAATCTGCTTCCTTCAGCTGTTTTCAGATTTCATAGCTTTTATCTTTCACCATAGGCTTGTGTGAAAAGGCAGTTATGGGAAATTAAAGAGCAAATGAGTTTGTTATTTATTATTGATGTGACTAGCAGATGGAAAGCATTACAGCCACCCTACATGAAGAGTCTCTGCCGTGTTCCTGGAAAGTCAAAGCTACACACATACAATTGTTGTTATTTCATAACGCCTTTATCAGGCAGTTAGCTTTCATGTTGGAGGATTTTTTAACTGAGTTTTTTAAGTTTGTGTGTATTCTCTGGTATAAATCAAATTACAAGCCAGTTTATAATTTCCTATAGGATGACAGAAATAGTAACGGACATACTGCATTCAGAAAATAAAGTAGCCACTAGGGGACAGCAAAAATCTTACTATTATGAAGCAAAATAAATAATATTCAGCTATAATGCAGGTAATAGATGTCAAAGCCAAATATATTATTGTATCTGCCTGGGCTAAGATTCCTCTCAGTTTTCACTGGGGAGCAGCTCATCAAATTTAGTTAGTCAGGTGGTGTAACTAAGAATTATTTAAGATATTGCAATAAAAATGCAATAATGAATATTAGAAACCTTAAAAAAAATAAATTATGGTTCTGTGCTTAATTTTATCAGAGACAAAATACTTTCTTCCATACCATCCCATAGACAGAGAGAAATTAGACTGGTGTGTAAATTCCTGGATGTGGGAGCTAGGGTTGAATTTGCTGAGAATAAATTAGTAGTATCCAGAGAGACTGAAATTTTTCAACAGCTTTAAACAGAGTAGTCTGAAGATGATTGTGGACAAAAGGACTTTTAGAAGAATCATTCTTCTAAACTATTCATTTGAGTCTCATGCTGTTGTTAGTGGAATACACAAGGGGTCATAGTTTCCTGATAAAAATTTCCAACAAGTTCAGCTGATTCTGTGCTCAGAATTGAAATGTATTTTTCTGCAGAAAACCAAAAAAAGTCACATACGTTGACAAATGCAGCTCAAAGCGACTCAACACAACTGTTTTCTGAAGGTGGTGGTAAATTCTGAGCTCTCATTCTCTGGCTGCTACAAACCTTCTGTCCCTTTGCTGCACAGATCCATTCCTCCAGGAAGGCTCTTTCCAAAGACATGCATTGACCGAGGTTTGCATTAATTGGTAAAACATTTTGTTGCTCTGTAGTGGATGTTTAAACAATGGGTCCTTTGCTAATGCGTTTTGCAACTGCATACTAAGATCAGTGCCAAGTCAATACTACAAACATAGTCTGAAACCAACAGACAATAAATAATCTATTGCTGCTCCTGTTATCAGATATTGGCTTGCAACCTAATAGCTTTTACGGTTTCCCATTAGACTTGCTAGCCATTCATTTAGTTCTCAGGAGAAAGGTACTGCACAAAACAAAAGAACAGGGATATCTTTTCTGGATAGTTTCTCTTGTATCAAGGAAGCCTAACAGGTTGGTCTGACCAGAGGGCTCTTGATGAACACTACCATGGCGAACACCCACCAGGCAGCATTCAAACACATCAGCGAGACAGAATGAATAAACACAAAATGCTATTGCCCACTAATGTGTTCAAGAATAAAAGCCTATCTGGGTTCTCCTAGTCATAGAAAGAATTGCTTAAAAAGATTGTGATATGAAACAACATCAAAAAGGAATATTTACACCTGCTTTTTGGTATGGGGGCCTTCAGCCTTTGGCATTTCAAGTCATCCCCCACAAGCAAGGATATTCCACACAGCTGCCGCATCTGGGTCAGCACAAAATCCTCACTTTTGCCATCAGTTTAATTGTAAATTAATGATACCGCAAAAATTCTTCCAAAATCCTAGGGTGCCTTTTTGTGCAGTGTGCATGCTGATACGCAATCTAAATGAAATCTTTAATTTTATATGAAATATGTTTTAAAATACATTGCTTTTTCATATAACCATAGTTATATGTTATGAGCTTAACCTTATGAGGCAGATGCTAATAAGCAGGGAATCTCTTCTGGAATCCCCATATGACATTGTGATAGTGAACACATTTTTGAAGGCTAGGAGTTGATGGGAGCAATAAACGCAGCTCATGACTACCTCCTTTGCTCCAGCCCCAGCAGCTCCCCATCACTTTGTCCTCTGAAAATCCTCACACCCATCTGAGAACTGCTGACACTGGAAACTCATCATTACATATGATACAATGCTTATCTCAGTAAAACGTTTGATCTTGAAAATTAAACTTGGATGCCACAGCAATTGTTCTTTGGTGCTTCACAGAGGTCCCAGGTGATACTAAAAACAGGGGCAGGGAATGGTCTAGAAATACTGAAAACATTTAGAAGCACAGCCATACACCAGATAAAGTTTGCTAGTGTGGGGATACTGATAGGCTTTCCTAATGCAGAAAAATAATAGGTTAAAATATAAAAGACTGCCTGTGTTAGTACTGTTTCTGAATGAAAGAAATTATATTAGCAAGACTTTTATTGTCCCAACAACATCCATGCAACTTACTTTCACTGGAATAAAAATGTCTAAATAAAAAGCAAAATAATCCCCCTAGCCAATATTTCAGTCTGGTAAAATTTTGGACTTTTTAGGTATGATGTTCCCCACAAGCAAAGAATGTTGCTAAATTCTCTTGTGTTTTTGAAAACCTTCACTCCATATAGCCTCTTTGCCTCAGTGTCCACTTAACAATCTTCTAACTGTATTTTAAACCTATATGCCAATTTAATCAAAATGGAAAGGGGCATAGTTCTATTAAGTTCTTACACAATTTCTCCAACTTAACAGAATTGAAAAAAACATTGCAGAATTTAAAAAAAACCCCGAACCAAAACCAATC
This sequence comes from Psittacus erithacus, assembly GCA_009867235.2. Classification (NCBI taxonomy): domain Eukaryota; kingdom Metazoa; phylum Chordata; class Aves; order Psittaciformes; family Psittacidae; genus Psittacus; species Psittacus erithacus. The sequence goes on along the minus strand of WYDI02012704.1, from coordinate 9,727 downwards.
GACCAAACAAACAAACAAACCCCAAACCAACAGTGGCCAATCAATTTGTATGTATGTATCGCCTAATGGTGCAGCAATTTTCAAACCAGCCATCGGCATATCAGAAAAAGGCATGAGAATTAAAACAAGAACAGGAAGAAGATTCCTTAGCACTGAGAGCATTAGGCAGCTCTGTTTCACTTTGTATCTTCCATTTATTTGGAAGATAAAATGGGAATTCAGATGTGCAGGCTACAAGAAAAGCACCAACACAAGAAGTTCTCTTGTTCCACACAATCTAACCCTGAAGGCACAGTCAGCAACTGAATGCACTACAGATACGTAGGAGGGGGATACAAGATGGATACCAGAGACATGTAAAGGAAGTGAGGGAACTGTGTATGCACTGAGCTATTGGGAGACAAGGGGTGTGTATGGGAGAGGAAGAATGGAAGCAGTGGGATGGAAAGGGGATCAGGGTCTTGAGGAAATGCTGGCTGTGCTCCTATAGAACATGAGACCTCAGGCTCCTAGACTACCCTGACAAATCAAGACAACAATGAACATGTTGGGGTAATGCCAGCATTCTTCATGGGTTTTTTCAGATATTTATGCTGAGAGCTTTTCATCTAAGAAAAGAAGAAAATGCCTAGAAAACAGAGCCTAAGGGAAATCTCTAATGCTTGACTATCTTTCAGCATCCGAATACTACTGGATTTTGAACTGTTCAGAGTTAATGTACCTTCAGCTGTGAGCATCATGATCTGTATTTAAGATGCTCTAATAAGTTCCTAGCAACCAGTCTCATTTGAGCAATGAAGCACCATTCTTTTGTTATTACATATATGCTGTGAGTCAACCAATAAGCCATGGCCTTAAAGAATCAATGACAATGACCTTTACTGTGGTAAAAATTCTACGTATAATGACTGTACAAATAAACTTCATCCTATTTTGAGCTAATGTAAAATCTCAACTTTCTTTCAAGTCAACATTGGTGAAACCTATTTGATTTATCAACTGTTTCTTTATAGGAAATATAGTATGAATGATATTAGGAATGTACTTACAGTATTAGAAAAATACTTAATTATTAAGTGGAATATCTCAAGTGATTTTAGCATTAAAGAAACTGTAAAACTCAGGTGTGCTTTCCTTTAGGCTTTGATTTGACTTACACAAAAGGAAATTGTCAGAAAATCTCCCCAGTGTACTATGACACAACCTATGAGACAGCCATATCACAGTGGTTCATGCATTCCTTACTCTTCCTATATTTTCTTCTGCATATGCTTCCAAAATTTAACTCTAAAATTTCTGCCTTCTCATCTAATGCCTGCAAGCCATTCAAACTCCCAACAGATCAGATCTTTAAACAAATCTGTCTTTTACCTTCATGGCAAAACTTACGTCAGGTGACCATATCGGAGAAAATTCTGTGCAAGACCCAAGAAAAAGGAGAATGCTTGTAATTTCTCATTTTTAAACTCCTACAGAAACTTCAGATTCACAGATTCAAAAGTCACTGTGATAGGACCTCTTCTACAATGCAAGATTCCACACGTAGCTAGCAAACCAGATATTCCTTGCTCAGTCATAGCATATTTTTTCAAAACATTTCCCATCTCAGTGTAAAGCCCACAAATGAGTATAAAATCTTCCTCTGGGAGAGAAAAAGACTACACTGAGTTGTTCAAATAGTTAATTATTCTCACTGGTAAGGTCAGGATGGAGACCCTCTCTTCTCTCCCTACAACTAAGATATTTTTTATGCCAATTTCAGCCCTTGTTATGAGTCAGCTGTTAAACCCTTACCCTGATCTAATTGTCAGACAAATTTGATTGTGCCCATCTATTTTCTATCACATGACTCGTATTACAGGGCTTTAAGTGCATTTTTTTACTAAACCACAGATAGAATTGTCCTTATGAAGAAAGAGTTAATTTCCCTGGAAACCTAGCATGGGTTCTTTAAGGACTCATCTTCTGCCCCTCTGTAGTTTCAAAATTAACTTTTTAATGTCCTCAAAACATGAGTCGTTACTCAACAGAGGTCAGCCTGTCCCAGTGCCTGAATAATAGTTCTCGTGAAATAGCAAAAATCGTTCATTTTTAAGGACTAAGAAAGAAAGGTCTCTGTTACATATTTTGCAGTAACCATTATCTGTATTTCAAATGGACATGAAGTGCTATTATGACTTACCTCATTATGAAGCTTATTCAGTTGAATTGTGGTCAAAAGGCCATTGTGATCACACTGGATTTATCCAGGCTCAGGAAGCACACAGAGTTAATGTCTGTGTTTAAGAACCACTTCTGGACATACTTTTGATGAAGAGAAATCGAATGAATGAAAATGATTTAGAAAAAAAAGAGAGACTAAAGTGTAGCTCCAAATCAAATAAAAGCTCCATGTAGCTTTAAACTGATTGCAGATGGTTTGGGCCAGGCAACTTTTGTCTTTGCGACATCAGACACGATAATTTTGGGTTGGCTGTTCTGACACAAGCTCCTTAACTTTGCTATCATTATGTGTGATTATCTTACCTGCAATCACTCAGTTATCCGAAATTGCCAGAAGATACATTCTCAGCCAAGAAGTTTTATCTCTCCATCTAACATGATTTCCAATAGCCCTGCTCACAGTGAGCATTGACCAGACCATAATACACATACTCTTAGGGGAGAGACAAGTAACTTTTCCTCTTCTGTCTCAAGAGAGACTAGCTTTGGGGAATTCACATGTAACAGCAATCAAAGAAATATGGTCCTCATCAGTAATATACTTCTTGAATAATTAACAGGGGCAGTGGGTCAGCACTGAAGGCACTCCTGAGATGCATTCTTCAGTAGTGCAGCTGCAAAGGCCTCAAAGTATTCAGAAGTTTCTACATGCAACTGATTGATGTAGCTTCTCCCTCTCACAGTCACTGACCTGCTAACACAGCTGCCAAGAAGCTAATCCCTGTTACCTTGGCCATTTACAGTTTACAGGAGTGAGTTTAAAAGCCAGCTGAAAGATTTAGGGACAGAAGCCCTACTGACTTCCAGAAGACTATGTTCTGGCCATAAACCCCCCGAATGCTTCTGAAAGTATCCCAGCACGCAGTTTCTCTGTGGCTGAAATAGTGAACCAATGTGCTTAGTCCAGAATAGTGTTGACATCAGAAAAAGACAGTTCAAACATATTTAACTATCTAGTTCCCAGCTCCTGACACCCAGCTGTATGTGATAGGTCCCCTGTCTCTGACCTGTCTTTGAATGCTGGCTATCTACTATTTTCTCTCATTCTATGGAAAAATGCTGAAATACTGGATTCTAAAAGATATCTGTCCCCTAGATTATTTTGACTGGTCATCACATCTGTGGATGTGCTTCCCAGAAGGCGCATGTTACCTGTATCAGCAGAGGGCATTGACCTGAGATATGAAGGCACTGGGAAGGAAGGGTGCAAAAGCCCTCTTCTCTCTTCCTGGAGACCACAGAGGAACATATGACAGGAGGAGACTGTCAGGGCCATCAAGGCAGTTGCTTAGTTTGCCTGGGAAATTTATGATGCAATTCATTCAGAAGGACTGTACATACCGGACATCCACTATATGCATTCTCAGTACACCAATTCTCAGGCCCAAACACTGCATAATATCCCTCAAAGGTGACCCACAAGGAACAGAGGCATAGGAGTATGAAAGTCAGCAGGATTTAATTTCACACTGAGGTGTTGGTTTAGTGCTAAAAAAGCAACACAGAAATGGTTATCAGCAACTTTGATCTCCTAATATCACAGCACTTCACCAGTACAATACAGCACTTCTGCAAAGTGGGTAATACATTGGGGAGGGGGGGTTTAGCAAATATATTGAGATACTGACATGCTAAGTCATCTGCCTACCACAGATCATACCGTGATTCACAGAATCACAGAATGGCTGAGGTTGGGAGTGACCTCTTGAGGTCATCTCGCCCAAACCCTGCTCAAGTAGGGCCACCTAGAGCCAGTTGCCCAGGACTAGATCCAGGCAGCTTTCTAGTATCTCTAAGGATGGAGACCCCATAGCTTTTCTGGGCAACCTGTGCCAGTGCTCAGTCACCCTCACAGTAGAAGTATGCTTTCTAATATTCAGCCAGAGTTTTCTGTTCAATACGCCCTTGGTGAATCCATGGCGACTACTCCTGATGGCTTGCTTGTCCTTCATGTGCCTGGAAATGGATTCCAGGACTACTTGTTCCATCATCTTCCCAGGAATCAAGAGGAGGCTGACCAGCCTGTAGTTTCTAGTCCTAGTGACTTCACAGGCCCTTGGTGACTTCAGCCGGCTTTAGTTCAAGTTGCAAAGAAATTGAGAATAGACCCTGCAACTTTGCCTTTTAGTGTTAGCCACCAAATGCACTTCTTATTGTGAGGGTTTGCACTGAGCCAGTATCTGCCTTCTGGACAAGTAGAGCTCATTGTTTAAACAGCCAAGTAGTGAAGTGCCTTCCAGTACCACTTTTGAGGAAATGAGCAACAAAAAAGGTGTACTAAAACAGGCTTACTATGAAAAGGCACAGGGCAGCAAGCCTTCCACAGTACACAGTTCAGATGGATTTCTGTAACTCTCTGGTTAATGCTTAAACTAAAACATTTCTCCCAAAGTACAAACACATCCTCTCTGCAGTTGGCTGGCTTTCTTTCTCCTTTTTTTTTTTCTTTTTTTGTCTGATTGCATGTTATCTCTCACTTGCATTCCCTCCTCCTTTTTCATAACCCTGCAGTGAACAGATACTCTCTCCCCCTCATATCCCTTTTTGAGGCCTCCTGGTATTCAGCCTCTTCTATTAAAATCTCATCTAACTTCATTATTTTTTAAATATAAAAGAGAAAAATCTATTCCCTTTTCATTGCATTAATTTATTTCTTGACTGCACGCATCATTCAAGTGCATAGTCCAATTGTACAAGAGCAAGATGGAAATTCAACTTTCACATCATATTACAACCCCTTCTGGGTTGTGTGGCAGGGAAGAGATACCAAATATAGACATTAAATAGCTTCCATAGTTAATCTAGATTAAATTAAAATTTTAATATTGAAATTAAATATCTAATGTGGCATTTAATCAGCATGCTGATGGCATTATATTTAAAAATGTGAAACAGAAAATAGAACATTCAATATTTTCCACCCCGGAACCTGACTCTTAGGATCTGTACCAGTTTTCGCATAGGTGCCTGTAATTCCTTTCATGCACCTTACCAGACAAAGCAGTTTAAATTACAGGAAGTCTTGGCCACAGCCCAGCTGGAGATTTACTGCTGGGTCTCTTCTGGCATGTACAACATCTGGCACAGGACCCCACTGATTGAAAATCGGCTAGGGAGACACTGAAAAAGCAAAGCCTCTGCCAGGCCAGCAGCAGGTTGCCACCTGGCACAAGCTGCTCCATGCTGATTTAAATCCAAATCTCCCAGAACAGCTGTGCTTTGTTGAGGGGGCTTACTTTTTGCTTGAATGCTGGCAATGGCTCGCTCTTCCACAAACATCTGCTGCAAGCAGCAGATTAAATAACAGAAGACCACATACACCAAGAAGGGCTAGAAGTGACTCTCAGCTAGGGAGCAGCCCTTTATGTCCCCTCCCCGGAAGCTCCTGTGTCTCCTTCCTCACCTGGGACATCTCTGCACTTTGAAAGCACACCTGGATCTCATCAGAATTCAGAAGCTTTCAGCTCCGTTTAGCCCTGCCTGCTCTACAGGACAGTGACCACACAGCCCTGAGGCAGTTGGCCATGGCAGCAAGCTCTGGTGAACCTGTCACAGCAGAGACCCAGGGGCTGTAAGTAACAACTCTCTTCTGAAAGGTTTCATAGACTCCTTTCCATCAGCACCGTGCAAGTACTGGTACACAAATCTGAGAATCCTCACATGCTTTGCCCCTGTATATCCTTCAGGGCTTCTGCTCACTGCAGTTCAGATAATGGACACATTCAGGTTCCCGAAGTAAGCTGCATTCCTCAAGGTATCAAAGCTCCCACATTATCTTGTCATAGTTTTGTTAATGCCAAAGGCACACAAAGCTTTCTCTGAAGTATATTCCTGCACCCAGATGCTTTAATAATTCATAATCTCAGCAAATCACAGTGTTGGCACAGAGATGCTTTAACATTAAGCTGCTGTAAATCTGGACCAGATACATTCTGCTGAGCCCAATGAAAAGAAAATTGCAATAACATGACAAAACAGCTGATCTATCCAGTACATTTGGAAAGATGCTTGGAAATCCAAATACTTAACAATTTATGCATCACTTCTGCAGATGCTTAAAGAAGATTTGATTTATTTGAACACAAAGGTAAGCTACTAATAAAGTCAAAAGCATCTATGTATTTGCAGTACAGAGCACAGTGTTTTATAAGAAAGCAAACCCCTCAAGACCACGTGCATTTCTTTTACAACATACTATGTAATTGCAAAGTAATTCCTCTCACCTCATATCCAGTTATGTCAGACAGATGACACGGGTGACAGAAATGAGAGGGAAAGAAGTCCAGCTGAAAAACCTCACGTAATCCTCCCCATAGAGGGAAAATGTCAGTCACAAGCAGACCTCTGTGGTAGAATGCAGCAGACTTCAGTACCACAGAGAATCACTGCATGAACACTCTGGGACGGGGAATGGACATGTATAATGTTATAGGCTCAAAGCAGAAAGCAGTGCCACAGCTGTGTTCTTAGCCTGTGTGGGTGTGCTTCATTACCACTGGTAGGAATAGTTTTCAAGCATGTTAAGTTTTTCTTCATTTCAGTGGGACATAGAATATGTGAGTAAAAAGAAGTTTGTGCATTTGAGTTTGTGTATAAAAAAAATGGCATTACAACAAATGGAAAAATGGTGGGTCCCAGAGCAAAAAAGTTGTAGCTAGAGTAATAAAAAAAAATGTCCAGTAAGATGAAGCACTAGAGTTTAAGACATTTTAAAATCCCCATGATTAGAAAGTGAGGCGCCTCACAGTCCAAGAGTCATAAGCACTATCATTGACTACTTTCATTTACACCAAAAAACTGGCATGCTGACAACTCCCATTCCATTTCTAAGATAAGAGCAAAAGGCCTTACATGTAGACCACAAAGCTTTATCCATATCTCCCATTACAATTTTGTACCAACCCTCTCTAGTTTTCTTTGCTAGCTCCCTCCTAAAATTAATACTGCTTTCCAGATACTGGTTTCACCTTTCCCTTGACCTAATCTCTCCCAGAGGGTTATTCAACCACTCGTGTTCCACCAACAGAACTCAATGGTATCTTATGGCTTCTTGTTTCTAATGACTTGGCTAAAATCACACATACACCACACACACAAAACCCAAAAACATCCAGGTGGCTTTGACCTCCTAAAATGTGCATTTGAGGTTTCATATTTGGAATGTGAAATTAAAAATTTCCAGGCTGGAGCTCTATGAAATTCCAGGTGATATTTGATGAACTGAAAAAAACAGAAAGCTGTTTCATCTAGAGTTGTGAGAATCTTCCAACCAATTGCAATGAGCTGCAGCACCTGAATATAAACATGTCCTTCAAAGAGAAGTACATTTAAGCTTTAATACTAGCATAGCTTGTATATATTGATATCAACATAGCAAAGCAGTGAAGCTTAAAGCATGCTTTGACAAAGACACAGCCCAACATAAACATTACTTATGAAGGCAACATTGACAATACCCTGTTGACATCAAAAGATCATTTCTTCACTAGGACTCAGAGGTGACCCTCATTCACAAGCAGTATCTATCCACAAACAGCCTTTGTGAACCTGTACTCTGCACCACACCCTAGGAGAGGCACAACCTTAGCCTACCTTTCCTCCTCAAGCCTCAGCTTGCCTGCAATCACCAGCGTCGTGTTCCCAAACTCATGCAATAAAGAACTGAGGAAAAAGTCTCTAAATATCCACATGCAGAGGGAATTCCCACACAGCTGCACTTCTGTTTCTCTCTGCTCTTTGTAAATGCTGATCCTTGAAGTGAGGTGGGGGTAGGGATGGAAAAGCCTTGCAGCCAGGTACCTGAGTGCCTTGCAAGCTTTTGCCATGATGAATCTTGCAGTGCCAGTCCCGTACACGTCAGAGCAAGACACCCGTGGGCACTGCCTCTGCAGGAATGGGACCAATGACTGGTACTGTGGAGCACAGAGCCGTTCCTCTCTGCCATGGTGGGGGCCCAAAACCTCATAGTACCGTTACCAAGGAGAAAATATTTCAGAGGAAATTTTGTTTTCATGTTTCATGTGTATCTTAAAACTAATTTTAACCACTTCTGTACTTTTGCTTGCTTCTTGCCCTTCACTGTTCAATGAAACCCTTATCACTAAACTCAACAAGTCTACTTTACAATCCTCATGATCGCTACCAAATTTCTGATTGCAAAATGCTGTGTCTTGATCTTGTGTCCTTGTCTTGCCTGTTCTCATCAGCTGTAGCACTCTGTTATCACAGCTAATGGGTCCTGGGTTTAGTTCAAGTGATAGATGTCTACCTTTTCAAGCTGACCTTACCCCACAGCTGCTGGGCTCTGCCCAACCTGGCCTTGAACACTGACAGTGATGGAGCATTCACAGCTTCCTTGGACAACCCATTCCAGTGCCTCACCACCCTCACAGTAAAGAACTTCTTCCTCATATCCAATCTAAACTTCCCCTGTTTAAGTTTAAACCCGAAACACCTTGTCCTATCACTACAGTCCCTAATAAAGAGTCCCTCCCCAGCATCCTTGTAGATAGAATCATTGAATAAGATCAAGAAGTTAGTCAGAAAATCAGGTGAGGAGCTGCTTTGTGAGAACTTTTCTACTTTTGTTTTTCTACTTTGTGAGAACTATTTTTTTTTCAATTCATTGAGCTATAGAGGAAGTTAGACTAGAGGCATGCACAGATCAAGTAACATGCATAAAGTAACTAATTAAAGCTCTAAACAAACAACCGTGGCTTCTCACCATATTAAACTTGACTCCTGTTTTTTCTTTAGCAATAGACAGTGAAAATGATTGTCTGATCAGATTGTCAGACCCAGCAGACCAAGATGGTAAGAGGCAAAAACTCCAAACAGGCTTGGTGTCAGCTGCCCTGTTTGTCTGCAGAAGACATCAGCCCAGGAGACTCACGAGCTTTGTTCTGTTCAGCTGAGCTGCCTGGGATTTATAGGTTACAGTGGGGTTAATAAACTTTGTTTGCAAATCCCAAAGCATAGTACATAAACCCCACAAGCTTATAGGGCAGCCTCTGCTCCAGGGCTGGGAAAGACCTGGGGGAAGCAGAGACCTGAGTAATCAGCTTCTGAGGAAAAGAAAACTGATGAATGATGAAAATTCCTTCCTTTTAACAGTGCTGCCCTCAGGGAGAGAGACACTTCTGGCTTTCTACAGAAGGCAAAAACTGGGAGTGAAATTGAGGGGTGGTCTGTTTTGATTTGGTTTTGTCTGCATTGTTGCAGAAACACGAAACTTTCTTCCCTAATCAAGTTACATGTTGTCTAATGCTCACATTTGCCCACAGCCTCAGCAGTAAGGTAGAAAATCTGCAAAGCATTTTTATGCAAAATATGCTTCACCCTGCATGTGGCTGTGTGGTTGATCTGATGCCTAGAAAAACTCTGAGATACCTCCAGGAGATTGTGCTGGCAGAAGGAATTTAAATGAGTCCTTGTCCTGGGTTCAGCAGTAGCAGTCATTTTTCTCCTTCTTAGTAGCTGGTGCAGTGCTGTGTTTTTGATTTTG
>WYDI02012703.1:0-27584 GCA_009867235.2 Psittacus erithacus | reverse complement strand
GGCAATAAAGTGGAACTTGCTTATCACTCATATTGAGTCGTCGCTTGATTCCCCGCGTCGTCAGCCCACCTTCGCATGCAACAGGTGAGAACAGAAGTAGTGAAAGATAAGGAGTCTTCCAAGAATTAGTTAAGGACATCTTGAACTGCAGGAACATCTAGATTGCCAAGACTTTCATATTCAGCTTCTCATATGGCAGTATTTCCATGCTCATAATCATCCTTTTCATCTTGATCTTTTTTGGTTCTAATACTTTTTTAAACTGAGACACCAGAGTGTTCTTCAGTATTAAAGTAGGTGGGGGAATCATACATGTTTTACAGTTTCATTTCTTTTACTTTCTTAAAAATACATAATAGAGAATGTCCTTTTAATTGATAGTGCGCACAGGACAAATCCTTTCTGTAGAAGGGAATGTAATGCCTCCAAGATCTTTCTCCTGAAATAACATTGCCTAGATTCTTTCATAGTGTGCACAGATAGAGCTATTTTTTATCGCTGGAGAAATTTTATTGCTGTTTGACTCGTCTTCTGGATCAGTTAGGAATAGTTTAACAGAACAGATCCCCAAATGGTTCTTGTGGGATTCATCTAGCAAATTCCCAAAAATGAACACCTATTTCCTAATTTTTGTAATACGTAACTTGATAAACGTTCCAACTGCTACCTCATTAAATAAAAGAGCAGCAGCGACGCTTCTGTATTCAGTAGCAGTGTATTCAGATCATCTATCTAACTTACTCCCTCACTAGTTTATGTATCTCAGAGAAGCTTAAGCCTGAAATAACTGTCAGATCTCCTTCGCCATAATGCTGTGTTGCTGGTCAGACTCTTCTGTGTCTGTGGAATATTACTATGGACAACTCCAGTGTCTATAGATTTCAGGGATAGGAAGCAACTGAATCGGAATTTAGATAGCCATGATCTGGTGTTCAGATCAAAATCATGCCTAAGTTATGATTGTTCAAATTCTCTGGCAGCTATAAGCTAAGTGGGTAGGTTACGCTGTTAGGTTGGGAAAGGCTTGGAAATGTCATTTTGTAGCCGCCTACAACGGCAATTAGTTACTGAAGTAGTGCCTGTGTGCATCAGTGGACTTAATTCTCTAGGCTGATATTTCAGGAAGCATTCTTCATCAAATGGGTGGTTAAGCAAGTATTTACCTTTAAGTGTGTACTTGGAGCTTTCATCGTGAAATTGGGTTTAAATATGCAAAGAAATAAATTCCCAGAGTGAAGCTTCAGTTTCCTTCATAGTCAAAGGTAATTGCACAGTAGCCCTCTGTGGATTGACTCTTTGGAAATACAAGTTTTTCATTCTGCTTATGCATAAAATACAGTAGGCATAGATTTTTCCATCCAGAATTTTCTCTATGATAAAAATAGTCTTTCTAGTATTTCCTTCAGATGACCAAAACCAAAATCTTCTAAGTACTTGACTACTATATAACTGGAGTAGACTTACATTTCAGTTTGATAGTGCATAGCAAAAGAATTCATTCAGAACCTTGAGAACTTCTAAACGTTTATTTTCGTATTCGTCCCTGTACTTAGAAACAGAATACCCTTTGCAAATCTTATGATACAAATATTCTGTCTATATATTCCTTGAAGAAAAAGCTGCATTCTTATAGGACCAACAATAATAGTAGTAACAATAATGACAGCACAATATTGATGATAACAATAAAAATAATATTCAACTTAATGACAGAAAAGAAAAAATAATTATATAATTATTTAATTTAAACTTTCTGGTTTGTATATTTTAATGGCAAATACTCTTTTTTTTAAACACAGCTTTTGAGAACACTGTTTCTAATTCACAGATGTTGAGATGAATTTTTCCTGAATAATAATTACAGATAAATACACTACCATTATTATCAGTGTGTAGAATATTAGCATAAATACAGTTAACCTTCTTTTCAAGATGTCTGATACGTTATCATCAGCTAGCATGTTGAATTACCTAAAACATTAGTAGAGCTTTCTTGTGTCCGTAACATTTGTAATATTTGTGTCTAAAAAAACTGATTACAATTTATAAAACCAAGATAACTTAGCTCCAAACACAGTGAAATAAGTAGAGCTAGAAAGATGTAATGCAACTAATAGAATGATTTCCAGAAAGAATTATAGCAGAGGAAAAGAAAATACATTTTCTTCCAACTAGTGTAAACAAAGCTGTGTCTGCATTGATCTTTTTCTCTTGTGCCACAGGCGTCAGCTCTTAAAATTGTTACAATGTCATCAGCCAGTATAAAATGTCTCTACTCTTATTTTTAAAAAAATCACTAAATAATTTTATCCATTTGAATGTGTTGATTTGGCACTTGACTGCCAGCAAGCCTGGTGTAGCTGAACCAAAATCCCATAGTGAGGAGCCCTTCTTAAAGTGATGGTGAGGTTTGAGTGTGTGGTCTGTGCTAATTAGTGTTGGTCACTTTGTGCACTCATCCTCAGCAGTAGCTCTAGCAATCACAGGTCACACTGTGGCAGAGCCCAGGTGATTGTATTTAAAGCCTGAGATAGTCATGTGTATAATCTAATGTTGAAATCTGCTGATTGAACTTGGGAGTGCATTGAAAACAGCAGGCCTCATCCAGGTGTGCATTTGGGTTGAAAATTAGACAAAATACTCCTGTATCCCAGGAGTATTTTCCAGACCTGTTCAGCAAAGGTAGTAAATATGCTTTCTTTCCCCTGACACTTGCAGCCCTGTCTCTCAGTCAGGATGGTGTTGCCATCACATTTTGTGGGGGCAGGCAGCAGCACAGGGCTTAGGACCTGCCAGGCTTGGCTTCCTTTGAGCTTAATTACTTCTAGCAGCAGTTGTCTAATAGCTGACTGATTCATACTATGTTATTTTAGCTTTTGCCTAGATTTGTACTATATTTGTAACTAATACATAGTGGTAACAAGTCATTACTCTATTTAAAGGGTGCTGCTATGGCCCTAGAATAGAACTCAAGCATAGGAGAGTGCAGGGCTGGGATAGATGTGGAGGCCTTGAAAGCAAAGGCGCAGAATGATAAGGAAGGCTCCAGGGCTGTAAACAGGGACTTGGCATCAAGATCAGTTAGTGATTATTAGAGTGCAACCCTGGGAGCTGGGTAAAATCATTTTATGAGTAACAATGAGAGCTGTCTAAACCATGACAAGAGCAAAGAAAAAGTATGCAGCTTATGTAAAACGTACCATATAGTGAATTTGGAGAGGGAATGAGATTGCAAAATGGTGGCGAGACCGGTTTTATGTAGCATGTTATCGTTGTCCCTAGCCATTAACTAAATGCCACACAGCTGCTCACTGCCCTGATGGGATAGGAAGGCGAATTGGAAAAAAAGGTAAAACCCTGTGGGTTGAGATAAGAATAGTTTAGGAATTGAAATAGCATAAAATATTATTATAATTAAAATGCAGTATTAATAATAACTGTAATAAAATGCCAAAACAGCAAAAAGAGAGAAATAAAACCCAGGAAACACAAGTGATGCACAATACACTTGCTGACTGATACCCAGCCCAATCCCAAGCAGCGATCAGCAACTGCTGGACACAACTCCCCCCAGTTTATATACTGACATTCTATGAAATGTCACCATCAGTATTATATGACTTTCAGCAAAGGACTCAGTGCTGCAAACTCACAGCAATGCCCCTTCCCCAGCTGAAGCCATTAACCTTAGGACTCCCCAGGGCAGTGAAAGGGTTAGCATAGCACCAGGGAAAGCATCTGATGCTAGAAAGTTTTTGTATGTGTCATTTTATCTGCGTGTAATTTGCCCTGCAAGTGTTAGTATGGAACTAAACTACTAATAATTCTTTGATTAGACTTTTACAACTTTACTGAGAGAAGAAATAAATACTTCCTATAAGGTATGGTTTTGCCCATAGGAAGAGTGTAACAGCTTTGTGGGAGTTGGAATAATCTATTATGTAACTTGGTTGCAACAAATTGGTAATTAGACTCTCATAAATAAAGCCATGACATTTTGTATTCTCGTTAATTCAGACTAAGTCTTCATCCTGAATCTAAAGGCATCCTGAAAGCAGTGGTCCCTAGTTGTAACCATAAGCATTAAGATGAACATAATATTCTTAGGAAGCATCTATTGTTACAGTAATTATGCATTTCTTGACATTATTTTATTTTGTGGATTAGATTTATAAACTTGCAATTCATTGCCTATTCATTTTTGGATTGTTTAGTTCTAGAAGCAGTTGTCAAATGACTGGGTGATTCTTATCTGTGCTGGTTTAGCTTTTGCTTCGATTTGTACAAGTGTAGGAACATTTGTAGGCTTGTGAACTCTGCTCTATCAGCTTTCTGGCAGGTAATTTATACATATATCACTAGATGTTGGTCACAGTGGTCACTGGTTGTAGCTTCAGATTTGGCACATACCACTTTATTGTGTTAACCTTTTTCCTAAACATTTATTTTCTTTCACAGGATTTATGTTTTTTGCTCATCTAACATTCACCCCAGGTGTTTGGGCTCTACAAAAGTGATTCAATAGGTCTGTTATCACATTTTTCTACTGATTTGTCTTTGTTTTCTTTCTCACCTATCTAAACAAAAATATAATCTAGGTACAGCTTAGTACCTCTTTGCCATTAAGGTGTTCTTGTATTTCATTATGAAACGCATCATGAAATAAAGCACCCTTGAACTGAAGGGCCTGTTTGCCCAAGGCAGTTCTGAATGTACACAAATCTCTGCTCTATTTTGCCAAAGCAACTATAAGAATTTTCATGATGCATCAAGTATAGAAAAATAACTTCTATCACCTGTATCTTGACAAATTTCCTCTGTTGTAAGAAATGTTCTTTCTGCATGCCTGTATTTCTTTATGGGGCCTCTGTGGCTGACAGCAGGTGTTGTACACCCACTCTCTTAGCTCTGCTGTGTGAGTTCTCCTCATGTACTCACCATCTCCACCTTCTTGATTCTTCTACCTGGAATAATAATAACTGGTTTAAAAAACAAGAGTCAGGAGATGGCTAAGCTCTTAACTTCGCTGTACCCTGCTGAGAGCTTTCCCATTCTACCACATCCATTCTCAAATTATTTCTCTTGTTTTTTGTTTTCTTTTTTTTGTTTGTTTGGTTTGGTTTGGTTTGAGTTTTTTTTGGTTTGGTTTGTTGTTCTCTGTTTCTCCACTGATGGGACCTAGGACCTGAAATACCTATTCTGATTTACTTGTTACTATATAGTTCTCTTGTTACTTTTACTGCAATCATTGTTGCAGACAACATCTTGTTTTTTGCATTTATGTCCATATTAAACATTATTAGATTTACATTTGCAAAACTTTATGCTCATTAGTTTTTTTCTGTAGAATTGTCCATTGATCTTATGAATAATGCCTCTCTAGCAACAGCACTGTGATTATCATCCTTGTCTAATCTATGCTTTCATTTGCAAATTCTTGCAAGGTAAGAAATCCACTGCAGCTCTCATTTTGTTCTTTGAGTACTTGTTGTTTCTTTTCAGAACTGTATTTGTTACATTATGGGAAGCTCTGGGTATTTTATTGATGAAATTTATCTCTGAGATCTACACAATTCCTGCTGCATGCTTCTATTATTCTTGGATATTCTGTTATTTCAGTGTTATGAGGATACTTTTTATTCATTGATCTGGACTGTGTAATTTTGTTTGCTATGCAGACTCCATTTGTTCTTTCAAGTTTCTTCCAGTACTTTTATTGAAGCATTTTGGCCAGGGTTCCAGCTAGAAATCAGTTCGCTGTCAACACACATCATTTTAAAATGGTGAGGTTGCTTTCTCATCCAGAGATAATTCATCATTTTACTTGGCTTTTATAATCTTACCAGTAGCATGCTTCACTTTTGCAGGGGCCAGTACTCCTCAAATTTCTGCTATAGAGTTTTATAATCCATTTTCTTTGCTTTGGTCAATTGGAAATTATAGAACACAGTAGGTGTTTCAAAATACCTGTTATCTTTTATGAGGGAGCGGGTTATGGAGCCATGCATCAGGTTAAGGGCAGGTGGACTTCAGCAGCGTGTGACAGACACACTGTAAGGCAGCAGATGAGGGCAGAAGAATCCTGAAGCACACAGAGTGAGGGAAGCTGGGTTTGGGTGTGCAATATTGTACTGGCAGTCTTGAGAGATGAGGCGAATTGGCATGCAGAATGGAGTGGAAGGGGATCAGGACAAGGGGGTAGTTGTCTTTGGAGAGTGTTGGTTTTTTCTCTGCTGTACTTATCCTGCAGTGCCGTTAAACAGCATCACCATGCAGTAAATAAGAACATATTAGCCTGAGGTTCAGTATTAAGAGAGATTAAACTCACTGATTCAGAAGCCAAGAGAATCTATTCCATTCATTTTACAAATCAGAGCTGAGCAGGTCCTAGATTTGTTGGGGTTCTTTGGTTTTGGGTTTGTTTTTCTTGTTTGTTTGTTTGTGGTTTAAGCTTAGTCGTAAATTAGAAAAGCATGTAACCTGCTTGTTCCACCCTCCCCCCCCCAGCCCCACTCCGGGAGGAATGGGGAGGAGAATGGAAAGAATGTAACTCCCACGGGTTGAGATAAGAACAGTCCACTAAGGTATAACACAAACTGCTGCTACCACCAATAATAACAATGATAAGGGAAGTAACAAGGGAAGAGAATACAATCACCACTCGCCGATCCAGCAGAGAGAGAGAGCTAGCCCTTCCGGGTATCTCCCAGTTTACATCCTGGACGTGACGTGCTATGGTATGGAATACCTCTTTGGCTAGTTTGGGTCAGGTGTCCTGCCTCCGCTTCCTCCCGGCTTCCCCTCCTCCCAGGGCAGAGTATGAGGCTCAGAAAGTCCTTGGTCAATTGTAAACATTCTAAGCAGTAGCTACAAACATCGGTATTATCAGTATTGTTCTCAGGCTGAAAGTCAGAAACACAGCGCTGCACCAGCTACTAAGAAGGAGAAAAAAATGACTGCTCCCAGGATGTTACAATGGGACTGTGGTGACTGAACTTAAGATATTGTCCTGGGTTCAGCAGTAGCAGTCATTTTTCTCCTTGAATGAATCCAGTGAGGCTTTCAGTGTCACAGTGTCTTTAACAGTGATTCCGTACATGGCTACATGAGTAGGCTTAAGCAGTTACAATCCCCATGATAGAGCTGGAGGCATATGACTAGGCTGCTAGGAAAACACTGGCCAAAGCTGTGCAAGCTGAACAGGCTCTGGAAAACTGGGCATGACATGGGAAATGGTAGAATGTAAAAAGCTGTGAGAATCTGAAAAAAGTTGCAAACAGCACCACGGGGAATAGCTGGACATAACAGGTGGTTAAGGCAGAATTGTATGAGAAATAGCTGAAGGTGATTGGACTGGTGGATTAGAGACCTTTAAGGGTGCAGAGTCTTGCAAGGCCAACAGCACTCACATAACCTTATAAATAGGACCATATAAGATAGATTTATGATAATGTCATTCATTTTGCCTTCATGTAGCAGATGCCAGAAAGTCTCGATCCATCTCAGTCCTTACCAGTACTACATGGGTTGTTTATTCATTAGTGCTTTAGTTTGAATCAGGAACATGGTTTAAGGGAGAGCCTCCTGATCATTCCCAAGGAGACTGGGCCATTACTTACGGTGAGCAAAGAAATCATGGGAAATGAACCAACTGCTCTTCCATGTAACTAAACTGAAGCTGGGCTCCAGGAAGGCTCTCTGACTTCTTATGGGAACTCTATGCAATTAGACTACAACCAGCAGGAGGCAAAGCCCATTAAAGTGCAAGAGAAGGGGTAGTCCTGTCATCCTAAATTTAAGTAGTGTGGATGTGAGCTTTGCAGCCTCGGCTTTGGGAGCTTTCTGGTGTTTTTTAAAAGACTTTTTAAAAAGCAATATGGAGGAAACTTTGAGCAATTACTAGGATATCGCTTTGCAACTATTAAAACTTAATTCTGTTGAAATACTTCATGTCAAATTATTCCAGAAGGTGCAATCATATGTTTTGGTTTCTTTTCCAGAAAACTGAAAAGCATTGTAACATCTCGTGAGAGAGTGTTATTTCATGTTCTGGTTCTGTGGACATTTTGGTGAGATTTCAAGTGATAAGATAAAATGACAAAGATACTTTAAGTGTAAAGATAAAGATATTCTACCTTCTGTCCTGCTTACCTTAATTTTTACTTTTTAGTTTAAAAATGAAATCATGGATCACATTTATTGAGTTATGATTTTATCATCATCTGCAAAATGTTGATTTAAGGACGAAAAGTCCTTGGAGCTGTATCTTCTATTGTAGATAAAAATAACTGGATGTGTATTATTTGAAGCATAGCATCGTGCAGATACTTTTGGTTTCAAGCAGTGGTGTAAATGAGGCAAGGCTAAGACAAGTGAAGTTAATGGAGAAATAAATAAGTAAATAAGAATTGTAATCTATTGTTACAATTTTTATATCTTAGATATAAAAAATCTAAAGGTTCATAAAATATTTTAGTATATACAAAAAGCTATGACTTCTTAGGCAATTTTAAGCAAATTAGTTTACTTTTTCTGTGATTAGAGGGTAGATTTAGATGAGATATTAGGAAGAAATACCATACTGTGAGGGTGGTGAGCTACAGGCACAGGTTGCCCAGAGAAGTTGTGGCTGCCCCATCCCTGGAAGTGTTCAAGGCCAGGTTGGACGCAGCTTGGAGCAACCGGGTCTAGTGGAAGGTGTCCCTGCCCCTGGCAGGGGAGCTGCGCCTAGATAATTTTTAAGGTCCCTTCCAACCCAAACCATTCTATGATTCTATGATTATGTTTTCTATCTATAAAAAGCAGATATATTTACATGTTTTCTTCAAAATTAATTCTGAAACTTTTAACTCATCATTTCTTCAGCATTACTTATTGCTATCTTCTGTAGTAATGGCGAAATTTTTTCATTATGTTGTCACAGCCAATGCTATACACATGATCACTATTTTATATCTTTGCTTTGTATGTAGAGGTAGCTACTACAAATATGTTTTATGGTTTACATTTGCTATGTCAAAGCCTTGTATAAAAAAGTAGATTGACGTTTTAAAACATTACTTTAACATAAATTAGAATTTTTAGGCTTATTTTATAGCTGGAAAACTGGAGAGATTGCCAAGATAAGTCTGCATGAGGTAAATCACCATCTTAACCAGTGTACACTAGATTGTGTAGGTACCATATATCAGAACTGGAACAACTCAGACCTTATATCTCAAATAGTATGACTAAGGCATACTTTATTTTAGCGATACTAAAATGTGCAACCTTCAGATAGTCATTAAGTAGCATATAGGCTTTAATAAACAATAGCATTTTTTAAAGTGCTCCAAAATGTTAAATGAGTCTTTCTTTTTTATTGTGAACAACTAAGATTCAGACAGATTTGTGCAGCTTTTCCCTTTTAGGTTTAATATTTCAGCACTTGCTTCTGGAGTATTTAGCATATTTTTACTGTCCTGATTAAAATCTGTTATAGATGATAATTATGCTGATTTTATCATTCAAACACTCAAAATTGATTTTTAAATCTCTAAGTGGCTTGTAGTAGGCTTTTATTTCTCAAAGGGTTTAGAAGTCTGCTGTATTATATCCTTTTGTCATGTTCTCTGTAAATGCTAAATCAATGCAAAATTAGTAGATTCCCAGTTCTAAAAAAACCCCCTCACACTTCTTTTGTAGGAGGAAGAACTAAGAAAAAGTGGAGAAGCCAAATACGCGCACTTGAGTGATGAGCTTCACGTATTAATTGAAGTGTTTGCTCCACCTGGAGAGGCGTATTCTCGTATGAGTCATGCCTTGGAAGAAATAAAAAAATTCCTCGTTCCTGTAAGTGGCTTATAGCATCCTTCTGTGACTGGTTATGGTTTTATTGCATTGAATTTGTGCCTTCTTTAAGCACCTTTAGCTCAAGGGGAAAAACAAAAAACAACATTCTATTGAACATTCATCTTTCATTCTTTCATCTCAGGGAGATCTCACACAGGCCATTAATTGTCGCAGTTGAGCAGTTGATCCACTGATACATTTTCTAGATAGTTTATTATTTCAATTTGTCTTTATCTTTTTTCTCTTTTTCTGCTTTCCTTTCTTGATTTTGGAAGGGAAGGGTGGTTTAGTTGGTTTTTGTCTGGTCACAGACATTAGTCATTAGTATGTGAGTACACTTTCGAGATTTTTGAACATTGAAGTCTGTAAAAAACATTTTTGTATATCTAGTGATTTATCTAAATATCTTGCTGTTGAAGTTGATTTATTTATTGTGGAGCAAACAGCATGAGTAGAACGTTCCTCAGGTGATTCTATTCAGGCAGGTTGTCATTACTCAGACCACAGTTTAGCAGCTTCATCAGCTAGGAGAGCCCAGAAACATATTCTAAAGCTGGAAACCTTTTCACTTTGATTTCTACTACATAAATACTTACCTTTTGTCTTGTTGATTTACCATCAAACTCACTGAAATTTTTTTTCTCCACATTTCTACAATATTCCATGACATTATCATACTTAATATTTATCCTAGAATTTAAGCATATGCATGCTAAATACTAAGTAAAAGTTATTTTGTGTAGTACTAGAATTATATGAGTTACTGTCTGAGGTCTGTCCTATTTAGCATTTGAAAAAGGTTCAGAACTTGAATCCCTTAAAAAAATAAAATGGAAGCTTGTTTTTATTTGTGATAAAAAAAGAAGTGCAATGACTGCTCATATATCTCAATTATAATGAAAGGATTCAGTAAATGCCAGGGTAAGAGAGGTGAGGCACGCACACATTTTCATGGCAGAACTTAAATATTTTATTGGTGGGGGCTTCTTGGCTGGGGAAAAAGAGAATAAATTATGAGTACAGTATTTAAGAACTGTTACATTTTAAATGTTCATATTTTTTACAGCAGCTAAACTTTTTTTTTAAGAATAAAAAAATAAGTAACTTAAAATTAATAAAAAAGCTGGATATTTGTTTTAAATAAAAAAAGTTTATTGGCACCAATAATTAATGAGTTATATTTTAAACAAGTGGATTCTACTTTTCTGATTTTCCCTTTCCATCCTCTTACTATATTTTCAGTTTTGGAGCCCTGGTAATAAAATATTCTTTCAAATTCTGGGAAATAACCGTAAGACACAAAAAACTTTTTTTTTTTTTTTTTTGTGATTTCTGACTGTTTTGCACATGCAGTATAAGAAACAAATTAGGTCAGTGCTGTAGTGCTGGCAACATAACATGAAATCCCATTTGGCTGCAAGTTAATGGTGAAAATCTGCCAAGCTGTAACACTGAAAGAAAATTTATAGTTAAGTAACATATTCTTGAGAAGTAGCTTCAGTGGTAACATAAAATGGTAAAAAATGGTAACAGGGCTAATTGATAGCTAAAAATGGTAACTGATAGCTAAAAATGGTAACAGGGCTAATTACAAAGATTCTCAGTCTCTGTCCTTTTGATAACCCTATTTCCAGTTGTTTGTGACTTTGCCAAACTTTAATTTGCTTGTGTAAGAGGCTTCTGTTTAAAGTTATCTTTGTACATCTTCTTCATTCCAAAAGACAGGTCCTGCATTACAGCTGATGCAGTGGTGATGGTGCCTGTTCTATGCCCCCTGGGTTTTTAATACCATTATTTATTCTGTCCTGTACTGAGAAAATCTGTTCTGGATGAATAAGGGAGAGAGAGCAGTGTGTGATGAGAGTGGTGTTAAAATTTGCAGCATGATGCTGTTGTAAAATATTCAGCATCTATGCAAGCATATATTTTGTGTGACACATAATGTATTGGCAAGTATTATATGCATTTTCCAGAACAAGTATAATAGCTGCACTGGAAGAAATATAAAAACAGCTTCTTTGTTGCAAGATTTTGAACTTGATTGACAGCAGTAATAGTCACTACAAACAAGTAACAGTTTTAGTTTATGACTTGTTTGTTAGTTTTATCCCCTCTGCTCATTTCAAATTTACAATAATTTACAATTAACTGGCTGATTGCAACATGTGTCAAGGGATTTACACTCAAAAAGCTTGCACTGGATAATTTCCTTTTTGTTCCCTATTTATAATATCTCTTGAATTTGTTCTATGACGTTTTGTTGTTTGTAAGACCTAATTTATTGCAGCAGTGAATACTAGAATTGAATGACAGGCGTGAAAGCAGTAAAATCTAACAGTTTTATTTATAACAAATCAAGGATGCAATAAACCATTCAAATGAATTTTGACATTGCTTATGAATTTTATGAAGTTTAAGTGACATATTGCCCTTAGAAATAACACCAATCGTATCAGTAAGATGGAAGAATGCCTTTATATTTATCCGTAAGTTTTAATGAAACTGAATTTGAAAATAAATGCCTAGAAAACTTAATAATAGAAGAAGAGAAAAATGTAGAATAGGCTGGAGGGGCAGTAATGGAGTGCTTGTTAACTGAAGGAAAGATTTAATGAACAATTACTTTTCATTATTTCTATGCATTTACTTAGTTTTCACCTGCGACCTTGCCCAAGAATAGTATCAAAATTTTTACTAGTGGATTTCACCTCCAAGTCAGAGGTGGAAACTGAGCACCGCTATTTACATTGGCTGTTCCACATGTTAACATGTTTCAAAGCTCCAGGCAGCTTGGCCTCAGGTGATGCATTAATATGCCTCTAACAGGCATGTCTATGAATAATTGAACCCCCAATTTTATTTTTGTTACATTTCTTAATGTGAAAATTTCAGTATAATCAAAATGTTACAGATCAAAAGACCCATGATTAAGTAAATAGGACTAATACCTTGGAGTTTTGAAACATAACTGCCTGCTCAATTGTGGGTTTTGGGAACCTAGGAAAAATAAAAACCAAAAATGTGCTCTCCCAAGTCGAGGTTCTAGGGTAAAGATCAAACTTGGAACTGATGTTAATGTAATCCAGTAAGTTATCCAGTATTAGCTATGTGCAAAGTACAAACAGTAGGGATGCTTAGGAGGAGGATGCGTGTTTTTCCGATTCATCTCTGTGGCCAGCACAGATTCAATAAAATTCATAGGTATCTGGCTGCCAAGTGCTTCTGAGTACAAACTGCCAGGGACAGGTGAGGAACCTAATGCTGATACTGTGTCTCAGTGTTTCAGAATGGGATGCAGGTCAGCAAACTAGAAAGAGAAATATTTAAAAGGCCAATATGGAGGAGAAAGAACTTAGAAGCTTTACAATCTCTGCTGATTTTAAAAGGTTCCCAGCAATTAAATGCTACAAAACTTTCTTCACCATTAATGAGCAATTAAATGCTACATCATTCATAAAGAATTGATTATGTCATTCTGATTTACATCTAAACATACAAACATATTTTCTGAACAAGCTATGATTTCTGCACAGTAAGGAGCTATACCATCTTCAGGTGTTTTGTGCTTCTTAATACATGCCAAATGTTTTGCTGATAGCCATTTCATCCCTTTAAGTGAAGCATTTTTATTTGACATGCTTCGCATCCCTTGGAATGAGGAGGGAAACAAGTACTGATCATTCATTTTATGTGTGAGTGCTCTGTAACAAGGAGCTATTATGTAGAGGGCAGGTTGCAGCTGCGGTGACACAACCACTTTAAAATGATTGTTTACAACTGTGTGGTCAGAAATTGAACCAATTACCACTTCAAGAGTTGCTGCTCAACTTATTTGCATATATTTTCATAGCCACTTATATCTGCTTTAAATTGAGGCATATTAGGACCACTCAAGGGCTGGGAATAAACTCACAGTCATTTAATGCAGTCCAATTGATAGACAATTGCTCATGATCGTCTGCCTGCATACTTCAGTATTTTCTGAGGATGTTTATCAGATTGCTTTATTAGGAACTAGTGTGATGAGGCAGCAGGTGAATGCAGGTTTTTACATTGCTGTTATTGTGAATGCAGGCCACAGTGTCTTCCAGGCTTTCTTCTAGATGCCTGAATCTCTTACTGAGTCATTAACTTTAATAATTTTATCTCACCTTGCTCCATACCATTGATTAAAATAATTTCTTACCAATCATTTAAGAATAAGTGTTCTCAGTGATCCAGCTTCCAGCATCATTTCTTCACTCTTCCTAAGTAAAGGTGGATGATTACTAGGAAAAATAGCTTTTCAGTGAAATGAAAAGTTACTGATCTTATACAGGAAATTCTTCATACCAGAAATGTGTATGAAAAAGATTAGATTTGATGGGATATGAAAACAAACCATGATACCAGTTTGTTTCAGCTGGAACAATTAAATAATCTTAGAGTTTAATCCTTTGAAGGTCCTTTCCCGTGGGGATTGAAGACACAGACTCCAGCAGGCTTTCATGCCAAAAACTTCTTTACTGTCGGAGGCCTCTTTACTATTGGATACCCCCTTCCTATTGGTTCCATGGTTTATATAGACTACAGCTTTTGTTCTTGCGCTACTAACAGGACTGGCTGGATTTGAACATCGCCACCCTCCAATTGGCCACCATGTGTTACCCTCTGGGTGGCCACTCCTCTGTATGTTCAGGCCCAGCCCAGGATGCTCTGGCCAATTCCAGCATGTTCTGGCCTATCCCAAAACCCTTTACACCAACACTTCCCTGACTAATGTTTCAAAAAGAATTCTTTTACTTCAAACATGCATTTACTGTATATATAGTAATTTATATTTAGTACAAACTAGAGTTACTCACGATCTGTTAAGCCATGTTACACTGACTATATTGTAGTATATACAGTACACAGTATATATTGTAGTATATACAGTACACAGTAATATTTTTTGTCAAAAGAGTTTTGACTGGTTTAGAACAACTATATGTAGATATATGACATTTATTTTGCACATTTTTTATTAGCTCTCTGAATTTCTTCTGTGCTATGTAATGAAATCTCTATTTGCATAGCATTTCGCACTCTATGGTTTTGTAATCTTTTGTTTCTAAATAGCTATATTATCGGCAGGGGCTTCAGTCTTATTTGTCCTCTTTCAAAGAACCTCCATAGGCAAAATCATAGAATCATAGAATAGTTAGGGTTGGATCATACAACAGTTTGTATTGGAAGAGACCTTAGAGATTACCTAATTCCAACCCACCTGCTACATGCAGGAACACTTTCCACTAGACCTTCCATAAAACCCTGTCCAATCTGGTCTTGAACACTTCCAAGGACAGGGCAGCCACAGCTTCTCTGGACAACGTGTGCCAGTTGCTCACCACCCTCATAGTAAAGAACTTCTTCCTAATATCTAATCTAAATCTCCCCTGTTTCAGTTTAAAGCCGTTCCCCGTTGTCCTGTCACTCAATGCCCTTGTAAAAAGTCCATCTCCAGCTTTCTTATAGGCCCCTTTAGGTACTGGAAGGCTGCTCTAAGGTCTCCCTGGAGCCTTGTCTTCTTCAGGCTGATCAACCCCAACTCAGCCTCTCTCCATAGGAGAGCTGCCTCAGCCCTCTGATCATCTTCATGGCATTCCTCTGGACTCACTCCAACAGGCCCATGTCCTTCTTGTGTTGGGGGCCCCAGAGATGGACACGGTACTGCAGGTGGGGTCTCACAAGAGCAGAGTAGAAGGGGACTATCCCTTCTCTTGACCTGCTGGTCACACTCCTTTTGATGCAGCCCAGGATACGGTTGGCTTTCTGGGCTGCGAGCGCATACTGAAGCCAGCTCGTGTTCATTTTCTCACCACCCAACACCCCCAAGTCCTTCTGCACAGGGCTGCTCTGAATCTGTTCTCTGCCCAGCCTGTAGCTGTGCCTGGGATTGCCTCAACCCAGGTGTAGGACCTTGCACTTGGCTTGGTTGAACTTCATGAGGTTGGTATCAGCGCACCTCAGAAGTGTGTCGAGGTCCCTCTGGATGGCATTCTTTCCTTCCAGTGTATCAACAGAACCACACAGGTTGGTGTCATCCGCAAACTGAGGGTGCACTCAATCCCACTGTCCATGTCACCGACAAAGGTATTCAACAGCACTCATCCCAGTACCAACCCCTGAGGAACACCAGTTGTCACTGATCTCCGGCTGGACATCGAGCCGTTGACCACAACTCTGAGAGTTGACCATCCAGCCAATTTCTTGCCTACCAAGGGACTCATCTGTCAAATTCATGCTTCTCCAATTTGGAGACAAGGATGTTGAGCAGGACAGTGTCAAATGCCTTGCAAAAGTCCATGCAGATGACATCAGTTGCTCTTCCTTTATCTGCCAACACTGTAGCCCCATTGTAGAAGGCCACCCAATTTGTAGGGCACGATTTGCCCTTAGGTGAAGGCATGTTGGCTGTCACCAATAGTCGCCTTATTGTGTGCCTTAGCATAATTCCAGGAGGATCTGCTCCATGAATTTGTTGGCCACTGAGGGGAGATTGACTGGCCTGTAGATACATGTATTTCCATAAGTATGATGGTAAGCAGCAGCATAGCTCCGTCTCTAAAAGAGGCATCTTTTATCCCCAACAAAGTAAACAATTCATAATTGCACATTCTGCAAAGATACTTGCAGTAATAAACAATTGCTACAGTAATTATTTAAAAATAGGTAAGGAGGTTATTTGAGCAGCTATTTCAGTTGTGCTGGGTTCCGGTTTTCCTGCTGTGCAGCATCTCTGGCAATTTCACACACAAGTCTTGATAATCAAGGAAAAAAAATCAGAGGTTCTGTTAAGGCCTAGAATGTCATAGCATTTTACCTCTTCACAGCATTTTTTCCTAAAGATTGATTATCAAATTAAATTATTATAAATATGTTCAAACATAAGTATTCTCAAGAGAGTTCACATATTTTGTGGACAGTAGTTCTTGACTTTTGCAAGCTCTGGAGTTCTTCTTAAGCACGATATTGGCCAATTGAGCAGCAGCACTTGTGTAGTTTAAATCGCTCATTTTAAGCTTGATGAAAATCACCCTAAACCTATCCCTTAAATTGAAGGTTTGGGGGTGGAGAAGTACACTAAAACAGCCTTTTTAATTGAAAACTAAACTTCAGTATTTCTCAACTGACTGAAATTTATGTATTTGTTTTACTTAATTATGTATAGACTACTGGTTTTTCCTGCTGTGAAGCTGTGAAATAGATACCCACAGAAAGAGTACATAATTCCTCAAATTTCTTTACGTTTGTTTTGTGATGAGTGTGTCACCTGTTGGTGTGCCTGACCAACAAGTATCTTTTGCCTAAGCTTAGCTCTCTGGCTGCTTCATAGCCTCACGTGTGCTTTAAGGGTTGATACTCCCACTCTGAGTGTATTAAGACCTTTTTATATATGCCAGAGACAGATTTAGTCTCTGACAGCAATCCCTTGGTGATCTCCCTCTGACACACAAAGGAATCAATATAAAAGGCATAATCTTGGCAGCCAGAGCCAACCTTTCTTTTGCCTTTCAGTTTAACCAGAGACATTAACCTGATCGGGGATTTTACAATGACGATTAATCTGAGTGAACTACAGAGACATGGCTGTAGTTTAAATAAATATTTGCAACTTGCTTGGTGAGTCTGTATTCATCAAATATTCTATAGGCTTGCCTTGCTGCTTCATCTTGCTACAGTGTAGGTTTTTCACCAGTGGGAGATCAGAAGCAATTATTTGTGTGTAGGTGATAAAATTCATGCAGATAAATTTAAATCATACAGTATTGTTCCTGGTTTCTTAATAGCAGGTCTGTTACCTGTAGCAAGAAGTTGGCTATGGTGTTGCACATCAGACTGTCCAAACCTGTTCATCTCAGGGGGACCACCAGATCCTCCTACACATCTGACATTTCATTTAAGAGCTGGGTGTGTGAGTACAGATTTGGTCAATCATCTCATCAGTAAAGGCTGGGTATTTGATCCAGTGAAGAGGCTGAAAAAAAAAAGATGTGCAGGATGTTGTTATGTGTGTCCATCATATACAATAGTCTTTTTTTGAGCCATCAATATGAGGGAAGAAAAGGACAATATGGGTATATTAAGACTGAAGGAGATAAGAGTTACTTGGTTTCGCTCTTTCAGGGAACTGGTTTGCAGCTTAGCCAGGTTACTTTATATCTGTTTCACTTATTTCAACAAAATGACAATGTGATTTTTGAGGTGTAATTCATTTGTGGGGGTAAACTCAAAAAACCAAAAAACAAAACAGAAAAAAATACTTCTTTTCATGCCTGAATTCAAATTGAAAGGCAGTCTGCAAATGATACCCAGGCAATGTCTTGGGGTTTGTGGTTGGTTTTAGTTTCCTGTTTCTTTTTTTGTTTCCTTTTAAAAAGGGGAAGAGAGAAGGTTTTGGTGGCATTCTTAAACTTTATGTCTTGTGGGTTTTTTAATGTAGCAAAGGTCAGTGTAGCCAATTCTGAGGAGGACACCGAGTTTTGCTCGTTTAGGAAAGCATGAAAGAAGAAGCACAAATACAGGATAATCTCTCCTGTGTTGTGTTTTTTCAGCTTCCAGCAGTCAAAAACTGAGTCTTTTCAAGGCTGTGTCTAGACCATCTTGCCTTATACTCTGTGGTAGATTTTTCTTCTCTTCTTTGCGCTTGTCAAATAACCCTTTGAACCTTAGTTAAATATTTGGCCTCAGAAAAACATCATGTGGCAATGTGTTTCACGGTTCAATTGTGCACTGTGTGTAAAAACAAAACCAAAAAGCCAGAAGTCCACTTCCTCTCATTTGTTTTAAAGCAGCTGCGTAATGCTTTATGAGCACCCTTATCTTCGTGCATGGTTGAAAGAATGACTAGTCGCACACCAGTCCTCACTCTTACATTGCTCTGGATTTGTTTTTTTCTAAGCCCCTCATCTTTCTTGTACAGAAGCAGAGGTAGCTCTGATTATCCATGTGGCGTACTTTTGGCTATCTTTTTCACATCTTTCTTTGTCTTCCTTAGCTTATTCCTGGTTTGTTTGTTTTTTCTGTTGGGATTGAATGGTCAGGACGGCACAGAGAAGCCCCATCTCAGTAGTCAAGAAGGAGTACACTAGTGAAATGATGGATCATTCTGTTATTTTATGGTTTAGTGTGAGGCTTTTTCTAGAACTATCATACTTCTCACTTGCACTGATTTGATGTGTTTCGAGTGGCATTTGTAAAAAATTCAGGGCATCTTCCTGAGTGATATTAAGAAGTTTAGAGCTATTTACATTCAGTACTTTTATTTTTATCAATACTTAAGTTTAAGTATTTCCATGTGTATTATTTTGCATTTATCAACACACTGTTTTTCTGACAGTTTTATTCTAATAATTGAATATAATGAGTTTGTTCAGCAATTTTCTGCAGAAACTTTTAGATTTCATTGCCCTGAATAACTTTAAATGAAATTTAAATGAAGTTCACAATTCAATTTTTTGTTTTTATAATTTATAAATGTGATGAACAAAACAGATTTCTGGAATCACTCAATAAGCTTTTCCCCTCAGTAAACACAAACTTATAAACCAGCCCAACTATTCTTAATATTGTTTCTCCTATAAACAAAGAGGGAATTATTAATCAACAGTGTGCTTTCTTACCCTTTGACAGCTTCTGGTGTGGCTGATGAAAGTTTTGACTTCCATCCATGGAGATCTTTAAAAATGGATGTCTCATTTGCTGTGCCATGCCATATAGCATAAACGTGTTTAGAAATGATCTGTGTAAAGGATAAAGGCGTATTGGTCCACAGAATGGACTTCTATAAGACCAGGAACAAGAACCTAAGCACATTCATTGTGTGCAAACATGAGAAGGTTTCAGTAAGTACAGAATGTACAACTGTATATTCTCCTGATGTTTTGAAAGATTTAAAGTATCCTAGGGGCGAGGAATAATATGACAAAACTTCATTGGCATGAGATATTTTTAAAGGAAAAACAAGAACATCAACAGGAAAAGAAAAGATTGTTGGTTGACTATGAAAACTGCTTTCTACAGACGAACAATAAGTTTAATATATTTTTCATTCAGCCTTAGTGATAAAGGGATTGCAAGAATTTAGAAATAATCACTGTATAAAAATCAAGAAAAGATGCAGAAAATGGATTAGTAGCGGTCAAATTTATAAAATAAAAATTCCATATTTAATTGAATAGTTCTGAAGGAATATGTGGCCAGCACTGCGGTGATAATACAAATGAGTTCAAGGAACATTAGAAATAAAAGGAATCCTGGAAAAGCTATAGACTTCAATCCCTGGAGATGGTAACTATCAATAACAATAATGCAGAAAAAAGCAGAGTGTTTCCACAAATATCAGTTGTGTAGCTGGAAAGATACAGGATGGTGTACTTGTGTGTTACTGAAACGAAGCAACAGTAATGCTAGTTCAAAAAAAAAAAAACTGTTTAGAAAAAAGTCAGGAAGCTGGATAAGAGGTCATAGAATGCTGGTCTGAGAGCAGTTCTGTGAGCAGCAGAGCCAATTACAGCTGATTTCTAATGACTTCATGTCTTGTGTTTGGAGTCTAGGGGGTCAGGTAGGTGGTGTGTTCCCTGTCTGAAAATTTTATATATTCCAGAAATTCACGTCTTCATTCATTTGTAGTATTTTTTGGTGGACCTTATGTGGGTGTTTGCTGTTGTGTAAGGGCATTACCTGTATCTTCCTCATCCTTCTGGATGAGCACTTTTATGAAATTGGGAAGGACTGTCTGTTTTAGGACTATGGGACATCTGTTAGTTACAGCTGGAGTTGCCCAGTTAGCCAAAAGTTAATTGGGTTGCAAGCAGTGGAAAAGAAACGTGGCGAGTGGAAGAAAATCTTGCAGTAGCAGCATGACTGTGTGGTGATTATGCTGTGACCAGCCTGCCACAAGTCCTTCACTGAATAGTTGGGGAAGACTGCAACTTGCAAAGCAATTGAGAAAGGAATCTAACCACAGCTTTAATGTTTTTTATGGCTTAATAAAAATAAATTTGTTAAAAAATCTGATTTTATGTTCAGTGAGAAAGTTTGTTGATAAAATGAATTGTATTAGTGACACCTGATATTCTGGTATGATGTAAGTGATGGGTCAAAACGTTTTAACAAGAAAGTTTCTCTGAATAGGTCTATCTGTAGCAATTTTTTTAAGGAGCTGGTATGTGAAAATTCTTTGTCAAATCTGTATGGTGTATCATCAGATTTTGAAGATGGAGATTTGTGTCTTTATATTGGTTTATTTTGTTTGAGCATATTCTTCTCTCAGCACAACAGGTTCCCTTGGGATAAGATTGGTAGAACGGGCACAGGTGGTGCAGTACTTAGACCCTATAGCAAAATCTGTAGCCGTCAAGCGGGTGAGGAGACTTGTGTGAGAGTGGTGCCTCAAAGTGCATCCCCAGCCGTCAGCCTGCTTATACTAATGCACAAAAAATGCTGAGAACTAGGCTGCATCTTATATCCTGCCTCCCTGCTAGGTATAGACTTTGGAAGCATCAAGATGAGAGACAAAGATAAAGTAAGAGTGAAGCTAAAGAAGGTTTTTAATAAGAGGGGAATCATCTGGAGCTGCTCATAGTCCATTGACTAAAAAGGCAAGCTGTTGCTGACTTAGATTAAAACAAAATGGAACTCTTATAGGTAGATAACATATTTAAAATAAAAAAAAAGCCTCTATGAGGCATAATCTTTCTGAAGAGTCGTATGATGACACTAGAATCTAGTGATTAATTTTGCTCATGGCTGACTGGAGATGTTACGAAGAAAGAGGAGTGAGGCAATCTGGTACACAGGACTGTGTATTAAAGTCAGTTGGGAATGATGGTGGGAATGATTCACTCACTGGTAAATAGAGGCAGGAGAGCTTGTTCAGAAAGGAAGGTTGAGTGGATGCAGGCATCAACAAAAGTATAATTCTCATATTTAAATCTCTTGAGTACAGTGGCTACCTACTTGCTTGCCATTTTTCTCTGAGCTGTTTGAAAACTCTGATGCATGCAGTTTTATTTTTACGCTTCTTACTAACTAAACACAGGGGAAAAAAAATGAACTATCTCCTTTAGGACAGGATTTGTGTCTATTGGGCTCTAATTCAGCTTCAGCGTAATTTTCATGGTTTCATAACTTGTGAATGACCCAGTGAGTAACAACTCAGTTACAGCAGCACTGAAAATCAGAGATTTAGAGCCAGATTGGAGGAAGTGAGAAATTTTTGGAAGCAGACTGTGACAAGCTGGGCAGTATCTGTGGTTATTTCTGATTAAGGTACCTACTTACATTTCTGTTTATTGTTTACATTTCTGTTTATAATGGATACTTACCACACAGGTAAGCAGGACAGTACAAGAAGGAACTGAAAACAATGGAAAGTCCTTATTGTTTTGAATTTTCCTTTTGACTGTTTCTTCACTTTTATAAACTGTGTTAGAATTCAAAAGTAAGGTATTGAACAGTAGTTGATCCTGGGATAGGGGTTAAATAAGTAGACATATGCTGTCTGAGAACTGTCAGTGGGAAAACTGGCAGGAAAAGACAGGCGGAACATGATTTTTTCCAAGCAATGAGGGCTTGAAAAGGTCATTGAGAACTTGGGAGAGAAAAAAGGAAAAAAAAATACTTTTAGAGTGACAATTAACAGCTATTCATTGATTTCATTATTTGCCTTACACCTTTGTTACTTTTGAGGAAGTGAATAAATAATGTTTGTTCTAAAGACACTATTTCTGAGGTGTTTTAGTCTAGTCAGAAGTCTCTAGCCTGTAGGATTTCCTTAGGTACCAAACACATGAGTTCCACCAACTTAAAACAGAAAGGGAAAAGCAGTCAAGAGGTGTAAAATAACTGTGTTTACAGCAGGTTCAGGAAACCTGTGCTATTATCTGAGAGGCTAAGAAAATTCCCTCAGTGGCAAAAAGGTCAATTGCATACGTAACATGGTGCTAAGTTACACGATAAACAGCTATAACGGCTTCTCAGTCATTATCCTTAAACTGATCGGCTAAGCATTGCTGAAAGGAGCCAGTGCTAATTTAAAAAAAGATTTTGCTCTGATTTTGATTGAGATTTCTTTTCTGCCAATAAACACATCAGAAAGACAGATTTTACCTTGGGTATTGGCTGGTCTACACTTTTCTCTGCATCTTGCTTTGAAAAGCACTTAATAGATTTATGTCAGTCTGTAAATTGAACTGCAGCCGGGGCAAGGGCTTGCATACCAAACTGAAAGCAGGTGCAGTTAAAGACAGAGGTGATATAAAACTCTGAAAAATATTTGTGTGATGGGAATCCTGACAGTCTGCTTCACTACCACATCTTCAGTGTGGTACAGTAGGTGATTCATGTCATAAAATGGTACAAGTCCCTGATATGCTGTTGCATACCTGTATGAGAATGTGGTTTTATCATCTCCGTCTGTCTCCCAGACAGTGTGAATATGTTGCAGTATGTTTAGAGAGATCTCTGATTTAAATTTTTTAATCACTCTTTGCTCAGAGCTCAATTTTTTGCATGGTCAGAAATCATATTTTCTGCTGGAATGCAAAAGCCTATTTTGTTTTGTTGTGCAATCATGTATTGCAGTATCACTTTTAAAAAAGTGATTTCTTCTGTGTCACATTTCAAACTAAACAGCTATCTGAGTAATATCCTTATTATTAAAATGGCATGCAAACAAAATCTGAACGGATTTCATTTTCTGACAAACCCTAGCCTGTTTTTGTGTAAATTGCTGTATACAGGGGCCATAGTTAAAGGCTATTTATAAAGTATGTCAATTAAATCTTAACTTGTACTACTTCAGCCCTTTAGTCACTCTTAAGCTAGAAGTGATTTTGTATAGAATCATTTAGGTTGGAAAAGACCTTCAAGATCATCCGAGTCCTGCCATTAACCTGGCACTGCCAAGTCCAACAGTAACCCATGTCCACAGGCACCACATCTTCACATTTTTTAAATACCTTCAGGGATGGTGACTCAACCTCTGCCCTGGGCAGCTTTCACTATCAGTCACCTTTAAAATCAGTCACATTTAAAAAATACTTGTCCATCCTTATTACTGTCATTTTTATGTCGGTTTTTCTCTGAAATAGGCATTTAAACTAAACAGCATGTTGCCCAGTTCTGCCTTTTTAATACCTGTGGCAATTGGGTTATGTGGGCAGCCTGCAAGATGCTCTTCAACCTCTCCCTGCTTTCAATATTTCTGGCTGCACGCTCACATTCCCAGACAGGTATGTCAAGAACAAGTTTCAAAAAGGAGACTTTTTAAAAATAGTATTCCTGATACAAAATTACAGGAAACATGTCAAGTTCAGTGTCTACTGGCACATCAACTGATTTCAAGTTGAGCCTACTCTGCCTGTTAGAACACTGCCGACTTGCTCTACATTGAACTCAGACTGTTCTTCAAGTAATTGCAACCTAGCCTGTTTTAGCAACTTTATAGTTTTGTTTCAGTTGCATGTTACAATATCTAGCAGATATCCCCAAGACAAAGTTGGTCCCATTATGTATTTGTTCTCCCTATATAGTAAGAGCAGTTTAAGGAATGTTTTGTTTTCTTGCCCAGATGAAGTGGTCTGTAACACATGCACACCAATACTCTAGGGACCTGAATCTTCTCTTATGAACATTGTCCTTGCAGTAAAGAACCATCTTCCTGTCTCTTCTTTCCCTGCTAGACAGGGTATAAAAAAAAGGGATCACTTTGTTTTGGGTACCATTACATACTGAGTGCCAGTAGTCAACGTTACAAAGAACAAATGTGCAGATAAAGATCCCCTGCAAGGCCTTAGATATTTCAGGACTGAGATATTTCAGACGAGAGTTACTAATTAAATTAAAATCAGAGAAACACTTTGTTTTTTTTTCAAGGTTAAGTTAGAAAAGATGGAGCCTGATATTGCCATAAAATGTTGATGGTAATAAAATGGACTCTTTTTGTCTCATTATTTTAATAGGGTTTGCTTAGGTATATTCTACTTCTGTAAAATTGCCAGTTAAATTCATACATTATAAGGCCATAAATTTAAATTAGTGAACAACTGAAGAGTCTCTTTCCGAGGTAAAAAGCGTGATTTGGAGATTATATCCTCAGGAGATTTCTGAGAGACTATTAATGACGTTTCATTTTCATGAAGTTAATGTGACTTGTCTTGGGAACAGGCCTGTTTCCTACTTCCTCCCTTCCTGAAAATGTCACTGCAAAGAAATATGGTATTTTACAGGAAAGGAAGTGTAAACCCCTCCCCACATATACATCCCCCACCTCCATAATAGTCTATATGGGTCCTTCTTTAAAAGACTTAGGTCTTGAACTGTCCGAGCCAGAAAGTGGCATACTAATGTACTGGTTATAATTGTACCACTACACTTACCAAAGGGATGTAGAAATCATATTCTAGATAATGATGAAACATATTCCAGATAATGATTGGCCAATATAGAACTGTGCAAATTATGCAAATGTCCCAAGTAAATAAATATGTAAAAAAAGTATCTCCCATCATGTACAGGGATGTTTACAGTTGTCAATATTTTAAAATTGTGTGTCAGCATCAGGTAGTGAATCAAATAAGGGGAAATGATTGTGGTTTTAACTAGAGTCTAACACTGATTAAATATTGAACGTTTACTCTTTTAATAATTTCAGTATTTTCTTTAGTGTGATAAATACACATTGCAGTGTATTAATTTCCAGATACTTGGTGATTGCTAGACCATTTTTCTGTCTGATTTTCCATTATTATTTCATATGCTTCAGGAAAAGATGGAGTTTATGCAAAAGCTTGCCTATCTTACCATCAGGTCTTTATTTTTAATTTATTTTTTATTTTAACAGAAGCATTCTGCTTTGACATAGTAAGAGGAAAAATAATAAGAAATGTATCTTTTACCTATTTCCTTAAAGAAATGAGGCTAATGCAGCTGTTTCAGAAAATTTGAAATTCAGAATTTTCAGAGAAATTGGAAGAGTACAGGCTTTAAAGGTGTTGCCTACAAGCCATGTGAAAACTGGTTTCTTGGTCAAGAGGAACCTCAATATAGTGTCTTCATCAAGGAAAAGCGAAACTAATTTTTTGAGATAAACTTTCCAGTTTTTGCATTTTAGCAAGGCTGGATTTAGTTCAGCAAAACTCCATGGGGAGCAAAGCAAACCAAGTCTTACGCTTCTTCTGCATATTGCAATTTGGTGGCTTAGAGAAACTTTGGCAGTAAAATATTCCACCATTAGGGAAAAATCTTTGTCACTGATTTCCTTACTCTGAGATGAAACATATTTGGAAAAATTTAGCGCTACCAAATTCTTTAAAAGGCTTAATATGCTTACCTCTTGAAGAGTGTGACATTTTGAGCTGTTTTTAGCGTGTACATGGGACACTAAAACCATTTTGGTTTACTGATTTTGAATGCGCACAGGACTGTTGAGGAAAGAAATGTAGTGATTAGCCTATGAACCTCACAGACCACTTAACTGCCTGCAGGCATACCAATTAAATGGAATTATCATCCCAATTAACCATTGTCTCTTGCCAGTCAAAACTCATTTGGTTTAATGCAGCTCCCTAGGAAAAGTCCCAGTTAACCAGATTTCCTAATTATCTGTATCCTGATTAAGTGTAGTACTACAGCCTGCATTAATAAAGGAGCGTTTTCATGTTGTTGCTTAAATAGTTTTCCAAAATTTTGGTTTACGGATCGTGTTCTCAGAAAATTAATGTCTCGCTTTAGGTTTTTGTTCTAGTAGTGACAGACTTAAAACTCAGTTTGGCCACTCACATAAGTAATTCAGCAGGACTTGTCAAGAAAGTGTAATTTATAAACAATGGCAACAGAGGTGTTCTGTTTTAGGCTGAAGATTTCATTCAGGTGTGATGCAGCCATGATGTTAGAACTTTGGCCGGTGAAAACTGCCGTTGCTTCTTGATCTCAAAAGATCTTTGCGGACTTACGTGAGCTGAGATATGGGGACAGCTTTTTAAGTATATATGGGCGCAGATTTGGGCACAGAATATATCCGACAAAGTGTGATCTCTTACACAGAACACATTCAGATTATATTCAGCACTTAGTCATTATGCTGTTTGCTTCAAGATATGATTTAGTTTGTTGAGAGAGGGCTTCTCAGATACTCCGTGGGTCTGCGACCTGCGAATAAACATGAAGCAGAATCACATTCCAATACTGTGTGACCCTAGTACTTCACATCACATAAATGAAACAGGACAATGAAAGTCGTTGGGAGGTGTAGGAGCACTTCAAGAAATTAAAAGCCTAAGACGTCTCATTCGACTAGATTATATGGTGAGTAGAGTGTATTGCCTTTGCAGTGTTATGTAGCTGAGTCTACTAATTATAATGTTGTAATGATTTTCATCCAGGAATCTCAGACCTTGACTACACAGGAACATTTGTGGAAGGAGATAGAGGTGAATCAGTTACAGGTGTAGTGCAAAGTTCCTGTATAGATTTCTTCCAAATCGCAGGTAAAACAGCAAAATACAGTTCTGCATCCAGACATTTTCTGTGCCTTTTCTTGACATCTTACTTGATTTGTCTGAACTTTCCTGCACTTCCTTGTCAAAAAACCTTAAGACCTGTTCTGAAACCTTGTCTGCCCCCCAACCTGTCTTCCCCCCCACCCCACTTCCGGAGGGATGGGGAGGAGAATCGAAAGAATGTAACTCCCATGGGTTGAGATAAGAACAGTCCAGTAACTAAGGTAT
>WYDI02012702.1:15951-29483 GCA_009867235.2 Psittacus erithacus | reverse complement strand
GTTTTGTTTTATCCCTTGGTTACTGGTCTGTTCTTATCCCACCCGGTGGGTTTTTTTTTTTTTTGTTCCCCCCCCCCCCCCCGCGGGGGGCGGGGGGGGGGGGGGGGTGGGGGGGGTGGGGTGAGTGAGTGAGCTGTGTGGCAGGGTTTAGACCACGACACTGAGAATCTTTGATGTCAAGCCAAACAAATGGTCATGTATTTGCCTCAGTCAGAAATAGGCTTTTATGTCTCAGTAGTTAGATCTGCTCCTCAGCTGCCCTCGTCTGTTTAAATGAATTGAGCCCCATTACTTAGGAGAAGGGAGCTGAATGCTTTGCCCTGTTGCAGACCTTTAGAATATACTTACATTTTTCTGTGATTCAGCTCTTTGTCTGTAAAATGGTGATTTGATAATTTAAATGAAGGGTAGGAGTTTAAGGACAAATGAAAAACAATTCATCTACACCTACATGTTCAGTGAGAGCCACAGTGAGATGGGGCATTTTTACGGAGATGCAGCACAAATGGGAGCTGTGAAGTGCATGAGAACTTGCTTTAAGATCTTTAAAAACTGTACATGCTTGATCCAGAATAACAAGGCTGTTAAACCCTAACAAGTGATCCATATAAGTTGCTTTTTTTAGCAAGAAGAGTAATAAATTCTGGAATATACTAAAGTTAATAAAGAAGCACTAAGATGGGGAGTCAGTCTCCATTTCGACAGTTACTTCCAAGTTTTGTTACTCAATTAGAAGTAGAGGATGGGAGTGAAAGCAGCCAGAATGTAATTAGAGTATTGTAGACTAAAATTGTCTCTCCACTGTCCAGTGATATATGGTCATGGATTAGAAATGGCCTTTCAGATAAACTGAGGGCTGCATCAGTAGGGTGAATACTGGGTTATCTCCGCAGCAAGATAAGAGTCCTGCTCAATGTCTGGTGTCTAAAATTTAGTACTTTAAAAATGGAAATATTAATTTGGTCCTCAGCATTGAAGCAGGCCACATGTGCTATGTTTCTGCATGATGAGAGATGGAATTACTTTTAAAAATGCCTAAGTAAGGGAAACAAATCTTGTTAGAAACAATGGAATCTCCTGGGTTACTCAGGTTCAGTGCCCAAACTGAAATCAAAGGGATGTAGTATCTTTGGGGAGCTTTCATTGTCTTATGAAATTCTGCATATGAGCTATGTTTTATTATTACTATTTTGTAGCAACATTGATTTGTCTCATGTTCTGGTTTTGACTGAGATAGAGTTAATTTTCTTCATGGTAGCTAGGATGGGGTATGGTTTGGGTTTGTGCTGGAAAAAGTGCTGATAACACAGGAATGTTTTACTTACTGCTGAGTAGTGCTTGCACAGATCCAAGGACATTTCTGCCCATCACTCCACCAATGGTCAGGCTGGTGGTGCACAGGGAGTTGAGGGGGACACAGTCAGGACAGCTGATCCCAGTGGACTCAAGAGATATTGCAGACCATAGGATGTCATGCTCAGTATATGCAGCCAGAAAGGAAGAAGGAAGGGAGGGACATTCAGAGCGATCTCTATTCTCCTTTGCTTGCATGAGTGGCTTTTGCTTTATTTATTAAGCTATCTTTATCTCAACCCATGAGTTTTCTCACTTCTACCCTTCTGATTCTCTTTCCTGTCCCACCAGTGCAGAGTGAGCAAGCAGCTGTGTGAGGCTTGGTTGCTGGCAGAGGTTAAACCACAACATCCCAGCATTATCATATTCAGATTCGTTTGTAAAGTTACTCAGTAGCCAGTCTTGCAAAGTGAAAATGTGATTGGTTTTTGCTCTTGTTATTAATTCTAATAAGTAAAAATAGTGGGAAAATTACATAAAATGGTATTTCAGAGGAAAAAACCCACAAACTCTAATCAATATCTTTATTTTCCTAACTATTCCCACTGAGATAGTAATCTCTCTCACAACAGAAACCTCTTTGAGGCACAACAGCTTTTAAAATGTTTTCCTGTGCTGTTGCGATGGGAATGGATCAGTAATTCCCAAAGAACTCCTGTATTTAAAAATTACTGAGAATAAAGGGGTCTGTGGGGAGCCGGATCCATCAAGCCCTGTGAGCTTCTCTGAGCTCCATTGTGGGAATTGGGACTTGCATGCTTGGATTACTCCCTATCCTTCTTAAAAAAAATTAGAATTTGGGAGGAAAATATGCAAATGCATATTTACATATGCAAATAAAAATCTCAACATGTTTCTAACTTAAACTTAACCACCGCTAGACTAAATCCAATTGCCACCAATAGACTTCTACCGTGTTTAAAAGGTTTTGGCCGTGCCTCTAAAAACAAAAAATTTCTAGCGCTCTATTCTAGGTCGAGCAGAAGTTGCTTAGAGCAACAATGCCTAAGTAAAGGGCGATGTTTGATGTTTTCTGTAATGAAGGATGTCAGAGTAGATTATTGGTATTGTCCCTTCCAGCTCTCACACCTCAGAAATGACACACTTGCATGACCAGACACTGAAACACGCGCCCCGTTTCTTTGTTGTTCATTGGGGCATCAAGTTACTGATGCAGCTCCAGTTGAATAGTTGTATAAGCAGGGAAGCTTGCAAAGTGTGTAAGTGATGCTTATTCCTGTGGGTTTGGTGTTGACAGAAGATAATGGTATCCCACATGACTACTTTTGTGCCTTTTTGATCCTGATGCTGGTTCTAGGGCAGAGAAAATGTCAGCAGGTAGTTTGGAGCCTTAGTTTTGCTGAATAATGGGTAATGTAGAAGGAATCATTAATGCCAGGTGTGCAATTACTTAAGCCTGCTAAATTGACTGAATGCATGATTTGAAGCTACAATTATACTAATAAATGCAATGGGTCAAGGAAGAGTTTTGATCACTCCTCTTTGATTGCTAACAAACCTGCTGCATGGGATTGAGGCAGGGAAACTTTCATTCTACCTCAAAACTAGCTAAACTCTTGTCCAGTTTGGAGGACAGCACAATTCGGACACTGTTTCCAACAGATAACGTGGATTCTTTTCTGGGAGAAATACTCTTTACATACTTGGATGCTACTTATGGAGTATCATTTGTCCCCAAGGCCATGGCAAACTCACGGGCCTGTTTAATTAATAGCATAGACATGCTGTTGGACAGACTGAGCAGTAGTACCATCTTAACAGCTATTAGAAAGCTTAGTGTGTGTAAGACTTCAGGCTTCCTAGGTGGATTGATCTGTGTACTACATGTTCTCTTTGCTAGCATGGTGTGCAGTAAAATGAACTTAGCTGGCTGGCTATTGCAGTAAACACTGGTGGATGCCAGATGCTCTGGTACTATTGACACCATTCAGATTCTCTGTGTTTTGTCCTATATTCTCTCTAAAATGGGAAACAGTGTCATTCTCTGGGGTATGTTGGCTGGCAACTCTACCTTTTGCTTGTGCTGCCTGGGCTACTTCCAAGTCACTCAGCAGGGAGCTGGAAGGTAACTGTGTACTCCAGCCAGGTCAAGCTGCCATAGGGTGTTACAAAGGGACAACTATCCATCTGGACTAATTTAAAGCTAAAAAAAAGTGTGAATTTTCATGAAAAAAAGGAAAAAAAGAGAAAGGATCCTGCAGCTTATCCCAAATTAAATTTGCATGTAGATTCCCTATAAGTTGTGTACCAAGATAAAGCTCTTCAGTAGTTCTCAATAACACAGTAAAGTAGTTAAAACAATTTCAGTTCCTCTAGGGCAAAATTGATTCTGAAGACAATGTTCCCATCTTTCTGAAAGAAGGGTACCAAAAAATGCAGGCTTTTAATTCAGCTTGAAAACCAGGGTATGACCTTTGAGCATTCATATGCCAGAAAGAGTTATCTTTCTTGAGCCCCAGGCTGCAAAAAGGATGATACAGGAGACACTGCTAGACATAAATGTAAGACTACATTCTTTTACTGAATGCAATTAGATACATTACACAAAATTCTCTTTAATTTGGTTTTACATATCTAGGTTTTTTAATATAAGCCTAAAAGATAAGCCTAATAATTCTGCCAAGGGATTTTTCAGTCTTTGACTTATCTTACTGTCTTTTCTTTGCCTGATGGGGGACATAAACAAAGTGGATTTAAAATCATAACACTAGTAAGTCACCTATCTGGAATCCATTTCAGACCTTAAATGTGTTCATAGAACTGACATTGCTAGCTGCAGCCTTCTCTCTCTGTATGTGTAAACAAATACAGTTGTAGACATAGACAGCAATTGTCCAAGCTGCAGAGGTTGTCACGTTTTCAGGTGGAGAGTGACAGGTTGGCAGACCTTTAGCAGCTGAAGTGCAGGAAGATCCAGGGCTCCTGCGCTGCAGCCACAGTCTTTGATTTTCTGGTTATGTTCGTCTCGCAGAGATCTGCTTTAGCTGTTTGTATTTTGTTTTCCACAACCACAGTTTTTATAGCACTAGAAGGTTTAAAGGATATTTGTGAAGGAAACCGCTGAAAGTGCAAACATTATATCAGAACTAATGTTAAGTTTCACAGCTGTTGGATTCAAGGTGGGGATGAGATGATGTCCCAGGAGGACTCTTTGTGTATAAGGCATGTGTTAAACTCTTCTGGTCGGTTACAAGAATTTGGTCTTAAGTCAGATCAAAAGACTGCAAATGTTTGGCCATATATATTGCATGAGTGTTTTATCTTTTCCTTTAGCAGTATATGTGACAAGATTTGCATTAATTTAGGTGGGCTTTTTTCATTTATGTTTCTTTTGCTTTTATGCTCTCTCTCCTTTTTCCTAAATCAAGATTTATTTTTTTTTTGTTATTTGAGAGAACTCAGCAGGCAACAAAAGACTTAGACCATTATTGGCACAAATCTTCAAACCCGCATTTCAGATGCTCACAAGAGACAGCAACGAAACAGCGTAACAGGGACTATCACCTGCGCAAGTCTTCAAACCTGCGTTTCAGATGCTCACAAAACACAGCAATAAAACAGTATTATAAGGGTCTGGAGAGAAACCTAACGTGACACTAGGTGGCTGTTTTTAAAGCATCAATGCAGAAGAAGCAGCACGTTTGTCCCACTGAAAGCAACAGCACAGATATTTTCATGAGGAAGAACAGCAGCTGCAGTAACATTAGCTCCAATGAAAAATTACAAGGGATGTCAATCCTCATATTTCAGATAATGACCTGATCACCAGCTGGAGTCAGTTAGAAATTTTCCCTCATGGTGTATTATTGTCCAATTAGATGCATTATAGGGCTTTAAATGCCCTCTTCAAGCATTCGGTG
Organism: Psittacus erithacus; assembly: GCA_009867235.2. Classification (NCBI taxonomy): domain Eukaryota; kingdom Metazoa; phylum Chordata; class Aves; order Psittaciformes; family Psittacidae; genus Psittacus; species Psittacus erithacus. The sequence goes on along the minus strand of WYDI02012702.1, from coordinate 24,249 downwards.
TTGGCCAGTGTTGGGATTATGAGGATGCATTGGATGGACATTGCTCTATTCTGAAATGGCAATTCTATATTCTTGTGTTTAGAGGAGGGAGATCATGGGTAATGTTTAATGAGGCAAAAGGAAAGAATTCATACCCTTGAAAATTAGTTGTTGAGGGTGATACTTCCTGAGTTGTCCACATCCCGCCCGCCTGAAATTCTCAGTGATTCTTTTCTGGTAGAGCAAAAGGAGGTCTTCTTGTTATGTTGAGGCAGGATGGAGAGAAAAGCCACTGTAGATTAAATGCAGACCACAATAAAGAAGCCCATCTGTTTCAAAAGGGACTATCTTCATTCTGGCAAGAGAGGCACCAGAAGAGTGACTGTTGAATAACCAGATAGCACTAGACCTTCAGTGGCTTTCATTACTAGATATGGGAAAGGGATATTTAAATTGGCTGGAACACCAAATGTGAGAGCATGTCAGTCTAGGACATTTCATTCTCAGTTAAGTGACATGAAATGAATAGTCTGCCTGATCTGGAGAAGCAAACATGAAAATCATGTTTTTCATGATTTTCTGGCCAAGACTGAATTACCTGGAACTGTTCCCAACTGTTTATAAACCTTTATTTGATTTAGTCATATCAAAGTTTGCAGACATAGCAAGCCAAATCTGCATCAGTGAAGTCAAGGATCGTGTGTGGATGCCAAGTGCTACAGTACACTGCTGTTGTTTCTGTTCCTCTTCAGGGGAAATGCTCAATACCTCCCAGAAAAGAAAGGCTCATCTATTGCCAGTAGTCCATAACATAACCCTTAAGCAAAAAGGTAGGCTCATTTTAAAGGGGAAAAGAAGGGAAAAAAGAGAAATCAAGCTAGTATTTTCACAATTGTCCAGAGTTTACTTAGCCTGTCACCCAAACCACTTAGCTGTAAACCAGCTCCAGAACAGCCCAATAGTTCATGTGACACAGAGCCCAAGCCAATAAATAGGACACACAGGGAGGTACTTATGTTTGACACTGCATCTGCAGTGCAGTGTGCCTTGGTTTTCACCACGGTTGCTTTCCTATATATGTCCATTGCTTCGCTATATATGTCCATTGCTTCCAGACCAGTGAAGGTCTCACCATCTCAGCTCCATCTGGGGAACTGGACTGTGCTCTCTTCACTTTCCTGCAGCCAGGAACACTGCCCACCATCCTCAGCTACACATTGAGGCATGTAAAATCTGCTGCAGGTGTGAGATGATGTGTCCTGGGAGATTAAGAGAGAAATGTGCTGCTGAAGGGGGCTGTAAGAGGAAAAAGTGGCCAATAACCTCAGTGCTACCTTCTGATATATCTTTTATTATAGGAGTGAAGTCCGTTTGGAAAGACCAAATCAGTTGGAAAAACAGAAATTAGTAAGAGCAGAAAACATCTTCTCACAACCCCAACCCTCTCTGAAACCTCACTGACCCCTTCTGTAAAAGTTCAGCAGCATTACAATATCTCATATTATAGATATAATTTCATGTCTATGAGATTAGTCTCATGGCACTGCATTTAGCATGTAAAATTCCAGTAACACCTCCTACAATTCCAATAACATCACTCTGCAGTAGAGTAGGTGGTCTCTTAAGTTTATACTGTGGCAATCAGCAGTTTGCAGGTACAACCTAAAGCAGAGCATCTAAGGTTGTACTAATCTCCCTATCTGGTGAAACAAAGTGGACCATAGGTAGGTGAAAAAAATGTTGGTTAGAAATTGAGAGTTTCACTGAGGTTTTTGGCCTCTGAAGATTATTTTTCAGTCATTTTGGTTGGAATGATCTTGAAAAAGCACTTGTGAAAAGAAAGGCAACAGATGGCATCAGTTTTGTTCCACATCAGACTTGAGTCCATGTGAGAAACTGTTTCATGATCACCTCTGGAACTGAGGTACAGACTGATACCAGTTTTTAAAGGCCTATTGCTTTAATATATCTAACTCTTCTATTTAAACCAGAGAGCAAAATCTAATGCATGGTGAAGGAGAAATGCAAATTCAATAAAAAAACTTCAGTGTAAGATTATTTTTAAGGAGGTAGAAGGAATTTCCTTTTTTTGGGGAGTAAGAAGCCCAGAACTGAACAAATCTCTATGCCTCTCACATTGCCTGCAGGAATGAGACTATCAGTCTAAAATAGGGTCCAGTTCTGTTTCTCATTAAATGACTGCTGCTGATTTCCATCTTCTGTATACTTAAATGCTAGACATATATTTATGGCACACTGACATATTTAGCTCTTTTCAGACGCTATTGAAATTGCTCATGCCATTCAGCAGCGCCTTATTTCAGCTTCTGCACTGCATGTCCCTCTTTTTAGCAAGGAGGCTACGTAATAAAATGCTGAACCTACATAATCCATGTGGTTTTTAATGTGATCCACTTGTATCACCAAGGAAAACTAGCTTCTAAACAATATTGCTACTATGCAGAAAGACACAATCATTTGGAGCAAAAAGAGGTTTAGCAATTCAGATCACGTGGTGGGAGGGAAAGGTCATTTCGTTGATTTTCATGAGGGAACAGAAGAACCTCAAACAGTGAAGACTGGGTTGTTAAATTAGTCCTGAAAATGAGCAGCATCTTTGGTTCTTTCCAGAAGTAGTTATTTCACTCCGTTAAAGCACAGTCCCTGATATGTGCATCAGGTGGTTCAGAGTAAGACAAAAATCCTTGCTCTAAAAATGTTAATGATCCATAATTGCATATAAATTCTAGGAAGCAGGAGCATTTTGCAGCTCCTTTGTCTGGGTTTCTTCAGATGGAACATCTGCTTGTATGCCTATATGATCTTAAGGTCATTTCCAACCCTAACTATTCTACGATTCTGTGATATTGGTCCCCTTAGAAGAAATAAAAGACTGCAGGTCAGAAGGTAGCTAAATGATGTTTCTCACTTCTGAACCCATCAATCAGTCAGATATGGAGGCTTGCTAAAGTATGAGCACCTGCAGTATAACTCATTTCACCTGAAAGTATATGATGTGATCTTGACACCTAATACAGTGTTAGCCTGGACTACTGGCTGCTACTGAAAACAGTAGCTTTAGTCTCTTTCAGCTATGACTGGATTTCTCACAGCTGTACTGTCTCCCTTCTTGTATGGAATCTTGTGATTGAGCTACCTACATCAGCCTTAGCTGTCACATTGCTGCAGGACACAGTAACGGTCGGGACTGCAGGCTGCTCTTCAGTGAGTCCATCTCATAGGGGAAAAACTATTCTTGGGGCAATGGTTTAGCATTCTATTGTATCAGCCTGCTGAATTTGTTCATCCTGAGGCTGTGTGACCCCTAGGCTTAGCGCAAGGGAGGTAACTGAGAAGGCTAGGAAAGAGACTAGAGCACTTCCTTGTAGCAGCAACATTAAAGTGTAGATTCCAGCCAACTTGGTCAGCAGTGGATATCCATACTATACACATCTGAAATAAATTAACCACACCTGCCTGTCTGGATTTGGTTAACTCAACGTCCATTTGTTGCACTAAGCATCTTAAATTCAGCTCAGTCTAAAGGCTAGATTAAGTCTGCAGGAAGCTGTGCTATCTTGTGAGTGAATTGTTAGCCTAGCGGCTCAGATACTGACCTAATTGTTGCAAAATTGGAAGTTCATCTTGGCTTTATTGTTATATACCTTTTGCTTCCCTCATGAGAACCAGTTCTATCAGTACAGGTTTTGGGGTAAAACATCGGTTTATGCACACTTGCTGGTTATTTCATTACTTCATTTTTACATTTCAGCTAAAAGAGAGATGGAAAAATGAGCATTTTAGAAACATAATTACCACATTAGTCTAATACTAGTACTAATACTAGGATTAAACCACTGTTGGTTTAATCCTGTGTAATTGTCTACAGATCTCTGCATAGATATACAGATCTACTGAAGACAGTGGCTGCTGTTTTCTTGCAGTCAGAACTGCTGGATATGACGGTAACTTCAAAGTTCAAGGTAAACTAATAAAACTTAAGTAGACTTCTGTCTATTAGCAAATACTTTCTTGAACTTACCTACAGATACACTTTTATTCCAGCAACTTGTCTGTGACTCCTTTCAGAATAACTCAAATGGCATGGATAATGAGGAAATAAAAAAGAGACATAGAAAAAGAGCCTCACAGGTATTTTTATTTAATAAAAATAAATGTTCTTCTCCACTTTATTTAATTCAGATACATTCTCCGTTTCATAGCCCCAAGAGTATATTGCAAAGATGAACAGATGTACTGGTAGATCTTTTTTATAGAAGTGTAAAAAGTCTAAAATGCAAATGGGACATCTTAGTCTTTATAACTTAGCCTCATATCACCCGCCATTTGTACATTCAGCCCAGCTTGTCTGGCCAGAGGAGTTTGTGGATTGATTATACAAGTCTTCTGGCTTGAAAAATAACACCTGCAATATCCAGAGGTTCTTCCCTGATTAATGTCTTAATGTTTGAAACTGTGCCTCACTGAAGCTTCCTAAACACTGCTGGTTTGATAGACAGGTCTGGGGAATGCTAAAGGCAAGTCATTGATAGGGCTTTTCGGTGAGCTCAAGTTTGTTGTGGTTTTGGGAGAGGGTGTCTCAGTGACATCAACTTAAGATTTAGTGATGAGTGGGGAAATCAAAAAGCTTTTGCAGCATGTTTTACACTTTTTTTTTTTTTGCAGGTTTTCTTCCTATACCTTTAATTTATGTAGAATCAGAGAATCACAGAATGGTTTGGGTTGGAAAGAACCTTGAGATCATCCAGGTCCAACCCTCTGCCAAGGACAGGGACATCTCACACTAGACCATGTTGCCCAAAGCTCTGTCGAGCCTGCTCTTAAACACTGCCAGGGATGGAGCATTTACATCTCTAGGCAACCCATTCCAGTGCCTCACCACCCTCATAGTAAAGAACTTATTCTAACCTGAACTTCTCCTGCCAATTGAGCCATTAATTATCCACTGTCTCATCAAAACAGATCAGGCCGTTGTGACTGTTTTTTCCTGTTCCTTACTGAAATGCATCCCCTCTGCTCCATGCTGAAGAAATATACAAAGAGAAATAGCCAAATAGCAGCGTAACCATGGATCACATTTTCTAACTCCTTTTCTTGCTAGGAAACAAATTATTTGAGTGGAGTATTTTGGTTTCCATCAGTAAATTAAACTGCACCTTCAAATTCTATTTATTTTGTCTTGTAAATGGCATGGATTTTATGTGGCTCTTCACTCAGCTGTTTATAAGGTAAATATGAGCAATAACCATTACATTCCCCAAAGGAGAGTTCTACATATAATTTGTTTGCATAAGCATCTGCATCCTATGAGGCAATTTCCAAAGAACTAAAAGATGCAGATGCGCCCAGTGGTGGTCAGGAATGGCCTGAATCTGGAGAAAGAGCAAAGGTATCATTTTACAGCTTATACCTCTACTAAAGCAGAATGTTGTAAAAAGACCTTTGAATTAACTACTCATTCATTATCCACTGTTTCCGTGCATTACAGCAAAGCATTGTGCAGAAGTAACAGCTTGATGCTAAATGCACTGTAGATGTGTAACCATGGAAATGTATCAGCTAAGAAAGCGTGGAAATCATACAGTCATAGAGATGCCTGTTGGAAGAGATTTCCAGAGCTCACTCTTGAAGCAGGACCAGCACTACCAGGAGATGAGATCAGCCATGGCTTTGAATTAGTCCAGAAATCCCCAACAGTGGAGATCAGCGGCCTGTCTGGGAAACCTGTCTAGTGCTACAGCACACACGTGGTGGAAAGGGTTTTCCCAGTGTCCAGGCTGAACATCCTAGTGTTCAGTCTGAGGCTATTGTGAGCGCTAGTAATGAGAAAAGCTTGTGAGTTATTTTCTTTACAACTACCTTTCAAATAGCTGAGGCCGATGTTAGATCATAGAATCATAAAATGTTTAGGGTTGGAAAGGACTTTAAGATCATATACTTCCAACCTCACATTTCACTAGACCAGGCTGCCCAAGGCTCTGTCCAGCCTGGCCTTGAACACTGTCAGGGATGGAGCACTTATCACTGCTTTGGGCAGCCTGTCCCAGTGCCTCACTACCCTCACAATAAAGAACTTCTTCCTCAGATATAACCTCCTTTAGTATCCTTTTCACCAGACAGCAAGGACCCAGCTCCTCCAACCTCTTCAGGCATGCCCAAGCTCCCGCACTATCTGCTTGAAACACTCCCTCCACATCCTTCTTGAACTGATGAGCTCCAAATTGGACCTGTGTTTCAGGTGCAGTTTCACTGGCACCAACAGAGATAAAAAACACCCCTGATCTGAAAGTCCCACACATTCTAAGGTAGATGAGTGTGCGTGTGCCTTATTTACCATGAGAGTGCTCTGCAAAACCGACTGCTGAGAGCACTGTGGTGTGGAAATTTAAACCCAAAATTCTGTGTAAGCCAGTTTACTCTTCCTGCAAATCTTTGTGGCGCTTCACCTGCACAACCTTGCCAAGGTAAGGTTTACTGTGCACTTACAAAAATGATTTGCAGACTTGCTGCTTGCCTGGTATGTGCAATATTTATTTATTAGGGTTTTGATTTACAATACTTATATAAGAAAGTAGAGCTTCCAAGCTGTAGGAGATTTTGCTGTAGATTAAAAATACGGTCACATAAAAGTACACAAGTTATTGCTCCTCCCAGAAAAAGTGAAAAAAAAGAGACACCCAAAATTGCATGAAAGTTTGATTAGTGTCTCACTGCAATATAAAACACAATGAGGATGTTCAGTATCTTCCATAGAAAAAGATACACAGAAGAAGATAAACCATTATGCAAGCTCCTTGACTATTGCAAAATTGACGTTGGCATAGGTCAACCTCAGTTCTGCAATAAAAAGTGCAAATATTAATGATGTGTGACTTTTATGGAATGGTTTGTCTAGGAAGGGTCTAAGGTTTAGCTGGTCTTGCTGAGAATAGCTATGGCAGTGAGACGCAGGGGCATGGACAGCTCCAAAGCCACCTTTATGTTTCTGACTGACAACTCCAGCTCTTGGCGTGAGTGCAGGTCTCATCAATCACGGCTTGTTTGGTTGGGTTGTTAACTCTAAAGGCTAAGCCCTGGCTTCTCAATAGAAAGGTATAAACTGCTGTGTCCTGAAAGTCATGGGTTGTTAATGCAGGTTTCATAAGCCACTATGTAGTACTGGTACTTCATAAGTATCACTTCATAAGCTACTGTGAGTGTGGTACTAAGCATGTGGTACTACGTGTGTGGAAGAAGCTAGGAACATCCATTGAATGTCAAGAGAGAGTTAACAAAGACCACCTGAAGTGAGAGAAGCTTCACGTGACATGTGTTTCAGTTTGGAAGTCTCTGTCACAAAATGTTATACATAATAATAATAATGCCCATGAGTCTAGAGATGGTTGGACAATTTTATGGAAAAAGAATACCTAAGGGATATTTTTACAATAAAAATGCATTTTTATTGTTAATGATGCTAAAGAGCAACGCTAGTTCCTCAGGGTATCCCTAAAAGGACTGCCGGAGGCTAAGAGGGTGTTCTGGGGAAGTAATCTTGTGCACACAAGGAATAATTAGTGTTTGCCTAGGCATCTGCTATAGTCATTGCTGGAAAGAGGCTTTTGGGATGCACAGACCTTTTCGGGATGCACAGAGCACAGATGCACTGATCCAGTGTGTCTTTTTCTGTGTGCCATGTCTGTTTCTTCCTTGGGATACAGAGCAAAGTGCAAAACTCTGGAACAGGATCCAGAGCAAGTCTATGAATTACACTTTAAAGGAGCTTCTAAAGGGATGATGAAGGGATGTAAGACTACATAAAGCAAATGCTTTATGTAGTATGTGCATCTCTCCTTATATATTGAATGCTGAAGGGTCTATTACGCTCATTTGGTCTCACCATATCGTAATACCAGGTACACCACTCTGGCTTGATTTTTAAATTCTTTTTAAAGCAGTCAGCTACTCAAGATGACCGCTGACTTTTAAAAGTATGGTGTTCTTCTATGCAATTTATTAGTTTGTTTTTAAGGAAGTTTCAGATTGATTTAAAAATGCTCACGGACAGAAACACACCAAAAGAAAGTCAGAGAAAGTAATGCAAAAGTTTCACTTTCACAGAGTTCTAGGGCCTGAAACATCATTCAGCCTATTCTGGAACAATGAAGCTTTTAAATTTTCTCCCTCTTCATGTCTCAATGACAAACTGCTTTTTGATCCCCCCACTGTTTTGCATAAAGAATCATAGAATCATAGAATAGTTAGGGTTGGAAAGGACCTTAAGGTCATCTAGTTCCAACTCCCCTGCCATGGGCAGGG
>WYDI02012702.1:4718-15851 GCA_009867235.2 Psittacus erithacus | reverse complement strand
CAGGCTGAACAGCCCCAACTTTCTCAGCCTGTCTTCATACGGGAGGTGCTCCAGTCCCCTGATCATCCTCGTGGTCTCCTCTGGACTTGTTCCAACAGTTCCATGTCCTTTTTATGCTGAGGACACCAAAACTGCACACAATACTCCAAGTGAGGTCTCAAGAGAGCAGAGGGGCAGGATCACCTCCTTTGACCTGTTGGTCACGCTCCTTTTGCTGGTCACTCGGGTAGAGGTCACCTTACTCCTGTCCCAGAAGCAACTTATTTTGTTATAATCTTATGGATAAAGACTTCTCCAGTTGCTCTGTTCTTGTTGTGGAAGTTTAACCAAACTGAAACCCCTTTAGTAACACCCCCATTTCCCACTGAGCACACTTTCCACTTCAAGTTCTGCTCTGGCCAATCATAGAAGATGCACTAAAGTCCACAGGTATCCAAATCTGCAAAGCCTGATAAAGCCCAGGTCAGCCTTGGTCAGGAAGACTGCAGTGAGACGTCAGCCCTGCAGAAAACACAGTTATCTTCCATAAGTTGGAAGGAACAGGCTGGTGGTTTGTACAGCCAGAGGTGGAGAAGTGCCAGACCAAGTCCCTGCATGTGGACAATCCTAACAATAAATGCGTTGTCCAGCAGAATAGTCCTATGGGAAGCATACAGTACAGCCTTTTGAACAGGATAGGAGAAAACCCATGGGGAGTCTAATCTGAATGAGTTTTGGGTTGGATTTAGAACAGTAACAAAGTGCAGAGAAGGGGCCTGAATGCGCTCACTGGGAACTTGGACTGCCATCATTTTGCCACAGAAAAGTGGAGTCTTTTAAGTAGAGTTCAACATAAAAGCATTAAAACTGGCTGCTGTGGTGTGTCTTGGTGTTTGGAGTATTACTCATCCTCTCCCCGAGCTGCATAATAAGTGTGGTCAGGCCACTCGGCAGGGGAGCTGAGGACAGCCAAGAGCAATGCTGGTGCCTGCGATGCAGTTCAGCACGAGGGAAAGGACAACATCTGGGGCTGTGATCCACAAGACAGTGATCCTCACAACCTGGGAGATGAGGGAGAGCTCCAGAAAGGGGTGGCTCCTGTGCAGGATGGATGCTCTCTTGCCCCTGAGTCAGCACCAGCACTGAAAGCCATTTGATGAGCAAACCAGGTTGGGGTGAAGCCCTTCTCTGCTGCAGTCAGTGCCAGCATTGCAACCCCCTAACAGTTCCTCATGCCTGGTCACTGTGTAATGCACCAGTTGTCATGCTGGCACAAGCATGGGAATGTGGGGAAGGAAGGGGGAGAGGATGGACTGCCCTTTTTTGTGTCATGCTGGGCTGTAACAATAAATTTGATGTTGAATATATGCTGTGGGAGCCTCAAAGGATGGTTTCACAGCCTCAACCACTCTGCCTGTTCCCTTGTGGTAGCCCTGGCCATACCAGGACAAGGGCTCCCATATTCCCAGCTGGAATTCGCCAAGTGGAAAACTCCTCATAGTTTGGGAACAACCTGATGGCACACGTACAGTGTAAGGGGGATGGGCTGCTGCAACAGTGGTGGCTTGGACTCCCTGGTCACCCAGCACACAGAGCAGAGAGGCTGCACTCTTCTGCTGGCATTAGACAGGAAAATGAGGCAAAAAGCCTTGAAAACTCCTTTCATCTTTAGTCATCAGTGGTGTTGGTAGAAATATGATCTAACAATGTTCTGCTTTCACAAGATGCAAACAGCATGCACAGCCCTATGGATGTGACAAACAGGGTGTTGTCACGTCCCCCTGTAATGGGCACGTTCCTTCTCAGCGATTTATCCCCAGCTTTACTCCTACCCCCCTCTGTGCAGGTGGCACTTGGAGGGGCTGAGCTGTACATCATCTTGCAGAGCTGGAGCCTGAGTACAACATGATGCACAGTATGAAGCATGCAAGAATGCAGACCACAGGAACGATATCTGGAGAAAGACATCCACACGCTGAGGTTATATTTGAGCCTGTGAGCCAGGAACATCCCATATAATGTACACATTAGGGGAGGACACAGCTGCAAGTGGGAGCAGAATTGTTAACATTGCATGACTCATTAAATGCATGTTACATGGGGTGGTAGCAATGGGGAGCGGGTAACCTCCTCCTTTATTGCTCCAGGAAATCCATCTGTTCACCCATGTGCAGGAATACTGGGAGCTGATAAGAAGAAAAGGTTTGGGGACTTCTTCCTGCATATACATCATTACCTGTCCATGGAAGAGAGACATCACCACCACCTCTGCATGGGCTCTCATGTGTTTACCGCTTTATAGCAGTATGAGTGCAAAGGGTTAGGATTTCATGAACCAGCTCCTGACCATGACAAGCCTTGACAGCACAGAGCTGGTGATGTGCTCCCACGCTGGAGGCTGGCTGGGTCCCCTCACACTCAGCCCACATTCTCCATGCTCTGATTGCAGTCACCACCAGCCTTTATCTTGACCTTGGACAAGGGATTTTATGGTCTTTGCTTAGAAAACTCTCTAAGAGAAGCGAGACCTCACTGTCCTGGACCAGGACGAGCACTGATATGTTCCTTCAGCTATGGCATGGTTCACAATAAGTTTAAGCCAATCTAAGACCACATTGTCACCCAAAGGTGTGGTCCTGCCTGCTCTCTGCCCTGACCGCACATTCCTGTTTGCTCCCTTGTGTCAGCACGACCCATATCATGCAGTCCAGCAAGTCTGATCAGTTTGGTGGGTCATTTTCCATCCAGACTAACAGGGTGACCTGCCTCACCATATGGTTTCACAACTGGCACAGTGGCAGTGGCGGGAATGCATGGGGTGGGATAGGATGGGACAGGGAAGCAGGACTGTCCCTTCTGGCAGCCAGGCAGAGCTGGGTTGGCTTGAACTTCTTGTGAAAACCTGCTTTTAATTTTCCTTTTGGTAAATACGAATAATTCCCTTTTAATGGGGAAGTTGTGAGGCTCCATTGTGTTCTGGAGGCGCTCAAACCACAGCATGTTTCCGCAGATCATAACTGCGTTAAATGTGTGAGCAAATAATGTTTCAGCTGCTAACAGTTGGGTCAGCAGCAGGGTGATCACAATTTAATCTTCTCTTTCGCAGGGGAAGACCATGCTGCTGTTTTACAAAGCCTTTTTCATCACAATAGGATTCCCTGAATCAAAGGCTCACAGGTGTGATTTTTGGCTGGGAACAAGCAATTGCATTCCTATCAAACAAATCCTGCTTTCCAAGCACACACAGCCTTCAACTCCTCCTTGTTCAAGAGAGTTGCTTTCCAGAAGTGGAAGGTGTTGCCTTTCCTTGAGTTCAAAAGGCCCATGAGGAATGTGGTCGTTAGGATGCTGCTAACGAAGCACCCTTCATTTACCAAGGAACAATTCCTAGTAGTTAATCAAGCAAAAATGCCCACAGGAGAATAAAACCAGCAGAATTTGGGGAAAGGAAGTAAATGATTTCAGCCATCAGCAGGGAGAAGGCTGCCTCTCTTTTTCTTCTTTTGGAGTAGCTGAATCAGAAAACCACAGTTCTTAGCTCCAAGCAATGTCCCTTTCAAAACTGATGGAGTAAAATGGACACCTCTTTCAAAGACGAGCTGAAATGTTACTGAATTTTCTTTCTGATCTTTGTAGGGACGTTACTATATAATAGTCAATGGGTTTAGGAGGTTAGATTAGATGTGTATAAAGATTTCTTCTGCCCTTTCAGGCTATTAATTGTGTCATGTGGGTTTCTTTCAGAGTGCCTTCTGTTTATGACATCCATATTCTGGAGAAAGGCAGTGATTTCTAATCCTCTGGAGGACTTTGCATGGCCATACCAGCAGAAATGCGGAATTTTATCCTGCAGGATTGTGGGAGTGCCGTAAATGAGAGGTTCCCAATAAGCAAGATGTAAAGGAAGGCATTTCCTTTCCCAGGAACATAAAGTGGGCAAACCTTTAACAGCCAGCTGTGGTCTGATTTCAAATATCTCATGAGAGATCAAAGGAATTTGCTACAAATTCATTTCTTGTGTGTTTTGGTATTGACAGACTTCCTTGCAGAATTTATGCAATCACTGGATTGAGGCCATCTTAGCCTGCAGACCTCCTGCCAGGGCATATCCTGGATTAAGGCAGGAAGGTGGAAATAAAAGGATGGAGCCCTCCTCCAGTGCTCGGGGGATTTGCCCATATCTCACCAATGTTGCTCTGTAGGGAAGTCACTCATTCCAAATCTTTCAGGACAGCTTCCTCAGGGTATGCTTGGGATACCCTTAGGAGATATAGGGTTAGAAAGCAGGGGAGTCAGTGGAGCACCGAGCCTGTATCTCCTCAGCCGCTGCTGACCACATTGAATCTCAGTATTTGCACAAGCAGCAGAGCCCTGTTGCAATATCAGTGCTATCCGTGGGGTTATTGCAGTGAGACTGCTCCCTGCCTCACCAAAACCTGCTCCAAACTTCCTCAATCCTGTGCTGTGCCAGCAAATCTGAGATGTGGGGAGCAGAGCAGACAAATGGAGGAGGCAGGAGCGTAGACAGGGGCAAGGCTGAGCCATGTGTCAACATACAGCCCAAAGCTGGGGAGGGAAACCCATCCTCCCTGCAGCAGAGTGCTCTGGATGGGAGGACGCAGGGTGAGGAGCAGCCACACACATTGGAAGCATTACTGTTTGCATATGATGTTCTGTGAAATCAGGGATAAAGAAGGAGACTGTACCAAAATGGAAGTATCTCATTATAATAAATGTGTAATCCAGTTCTAATACCCAGAAGGGATGGTCACTCCCATCTTAGTACCTGCAAGCTTGGGGTACTGAAGCTGCAAAGTCTTTTCTGTGGAAGCTTATTTTGCAAATACAAGACAGGAGATGTTGTTTGTAAGAATCTCCCTGAAGTAAGAAGCAGAGTCTGCTTAGGAGGTGCTCAGTAAGTCAAAACCATAGAATCATAGAACAGTTAGGGTTGGAAAGGACCTTAAGATCATCCAGTTCCAGCCCCCTGCCATGGGCAGGGACACCTCACACTAAACCATGTCACCTAAGGCTCCCTGTACTACATTTGTTTTGCTTGGAGAGCATAAGAAACTGAAGAGAAAGTACTAGCAGAGCTGTAGCAATTAGGGAGTGCAGGTAGCAGAGCTGCTGTATAAAGTGCCTTGATACAGCAGGAAGGGGGACAAAAGAGAGGAAGGGAAAAGGGAAATGAGCTGCTGGGAGAGGGAAGCCGCCACTATTTGTTTCTCTCAGCAAATGCTTAATGCCTTCTGCAGGCAAGGGAGCAGCCTTCCATCGCTGCCCTTCCCTGGCCCATGCTCACAGCAAACAGCAGGGCAATAAATCTGTCAGTCCCTCAGCAGAGAAATGCCTCTCTCCACATTCCTGTGCGGACCTGCAAAGGATTATTAGCTCAATATCTCCCTTTGAAAACAAAGTAACTTCCAGAGCTCCCCATCTCACCCTGGCAGTGTGTCAGGTCGTATTGCTGCACAAGTCTCCCTATAATATCAGATATGAGATGACACCTTTTGCAGTAAAATCATCTGCATCAGACCCCTGCATTCCTGTTGCTTGAGAGATTCTATCCCAAATATTCCCACCCTTGTTTTCAAGCCAGGTGAAGGACAAGGATAAAGAAGAGGTTAAAAACTAAAGGGGAGTAGCTCATCTATAACTTATTCCTGAAAAAAGAAGTTGACCTTGCAATATCAGATTACCTTTGTCCCCTGTAAGACCCAGACCATCAATCGCACATGTTCACCACACTCTCCTTAGGTACGAAGAAAGCTGATGTGATGCCAAATTCCTATATCAGTTCAGTGAATTTGCTAAGCTGCTCCATATTATTCCACTTACAGGCCTGATGTGCAGTGGAGCTGTTTCGGGTTCTTGCCCTCCAGCTCCACCTGCACAGAGCAGGAAAACACATACCCATTATCTTGTTACCCTTTGCTATCATCAGAAATCTGTAAAGACTGCAGTCCAAAATACATTAAAAGTCTTTGAACTGATCATTTACAGCAAATCACCAGCAACACTGCAGTTGGGTATTTCTAGGGGTTAGAGGGTGTCACACTTCATGATGCATTTTATGATACAGCCAGGAAAGACAGAAGAGCAAAGCCGGAATATCCACATTGGTATCACATATCAACACTTTAAGAAGCTCTGTTACGAAACTAGAATTTTCTTATGTACAGCCATGGTGCATATTAACAAACTCATTAGAACTCATCCAACTTTCGGCTTTTTGCTTTGTTTTGTTTGCCAAACAACAACGATTTCTTAAGCAGAAACAGAAATCATTGCAGGCATGATGTATGCTTGTGCTTTGGGGGAATGTGTAAAACCCTGACATTACAAAACACATACTCAGGTCTCTGGGTTGCTCTTATTCAAACCACTGGGAGGACCAGGAGAGGAAGCAGGATCAGGACAGGTTTCGGTCACCTCCCGCAACTTCCAGTTCTTCAGTATTAAGAGAGTTTCTCTTTCCCTTCCACCTCTGCTTTCCTGCTGGCCAAGCTCTTGGACTGGGCTGGGGACTTGCATCCCTCTTCATTTACCTCTTAGCTCTTCCTTTCCTATAAGACCCCATCACTCATGTGGCTGAGTTCGAGCCAACTGCACTGGGTCTAAATCCATGAGCAAAACCAGCTCATGGAGCTCATCAGCCCCCAACCTCTACATTATTTGGTTTGTTTTGGAGGAAGTAAGTGGGGGAGCAGCACCCTCCAGATCCCATGTCTAGCATTTCTTGTTATACATTACACAGGTTTCCTAAAGCATTTCAAAGGCCAGGTCAGAGCTTCCAGCAACAAATGTGCTTTAGGGAGAAACATTAAGAGACAAAAGATGAAAAGCAGGCTCAGAGGAGAGGAAATCAAAGCATTTGGGAAAGACCAAGGGGCCAGAGCCACGTACTGCAACAGCTATCAGAGCAAACGTTAAAATCACAGTGATGCTATATTTTAGGTAACAAACCCATCATGAGAAACCCAACACATTAGATTAGACTTCTTTCCTCTAACACCTTGGTGCATCTCTGAGAGCAGCATAGTTTCTTTAAATAACTTACATGAATTACCTGCAGGTTAGGAATAGTGTTCAGGATGTGTAAAAACTCATATCTGTGCTCAAACGTTCTCCCTCCTGTGCTGGAGCACAGACGTACATGCACCAAGGACAGGTACAACCAGTGCTGCTGTTGCTGTGCACACCTTCAAGACAAAGAGATGATGAGTAGCCAACCACGAGCCCCCCAGCATTTCACTCTGTAGAACAGAGGAGGGGGAGATCATCTTCTCTGGCTACATGTCCATCTGTGCCGAGCAAGAAACCACCTCGTCATGTCAGCATAAACTACTAAGATGACGGTGGCTTTGTCTAGCTCCCACAGTAAGACTCATAGGAACAGCATTAGAGCAAGCTGGGCTCCAGATGCTTCTCTATGGCTGAATATATGCATTCCTCCCTCCTGGGTTTTAAGTCCTAATGAAGCCTTGCAGTCAGCTTTATGAGAGCTACCCCTTCTCGCTATCCTTGCAAAAATGATGAACCTCTGAAATGAAGTAACACAACATTTGCACATTGGAGAGCAATATAATTATAATAACCAATAAATACACTCAATCCATGCTTTCTTATTTATCTGCCTGCCCTTCAGAGCTGAGCAAGGTGTGAGCTCACACAGTGCCAGGCCAGAGCAGCCAATCCTAGGATATTCCACTCAAGGAGGGGCTTATTTTATTACTTGCAATGAGGACCGTCAATGAACCCACACATGGGTGAGAAGAGAGGGAGAGCTGCTGATGGGGGGCAAAGGAGGGCTCCCTCCATCTGCCTGCATCCCCGTTCTCCCTTATTCCAGATGTATACCACTGTGTTTCCACTGATTTCCAGGTCTCCCATCTCAATCCCCTACAGACAGTACCAGCTTTTTGTTCTTTTTTAGATTCTATTGACAAATAATGCCTCTAGCCAGGCAGATCTTAGTGAAATATTATGCCCATTATCTGCTTGTGTAATTCTGCTGATTTGTTGGAAAATCAAGTTCCTTCATGCTAACGGTAACACTTGTCCTTAGGCTGAGAAGTGACGGCTGAAAGGAACTGAAACCATAGGATTCAACAAGCATTTGATTCCAGGAGGTTTCACTCTGATGCAATTCCACAAACAAAACTAATGATGGTGAAAAATGACATCAAGCGTTCATATTATATCCGAGAAGAAGTTGAACTGCACAAGCCTGGGGAGCTAAAAGAATGGTTTAATTAAAATCTGCTTGTGTCAGCCTCTTCCCCTATGCATATGAGCAAAGCCCATCAGGAAATTCCTCCTGCAGGAAAGATAATTCCCTCTGAAATCTGGAGAATCCCCAAAAAGTTACAGTCAGAAAAGTAAGAGCAAGCAGTTGCTTAGGCCACTGGCTTCAGCCAGAGCCCTGGTAGCTGGGACCAGTCCCTGCTGTCCCTGGGGAGCAGAAGCCTTCACAGACCTCTTTGGGTCTCCCCTCTCCCCTTCTTAGGGGTCAGGATGAGGAGATGCAGCCTCCTTCCCTTCCTGGGAAGACTTCAAACACCGCTCTGTGGGTGTGAGTGTGTGTGCATGGCTCCAGGGATGCTCAGCTCAGAAGCCAGGCATGCTCAGAATAATGATATCTGCTTTGATACCAAATCACTGTTAATTTCATTTGCTTTCTGTGCCTCTGGCATGTTCTTTCTCTTCTCTGTGTCCATGAGAACTCAGAACATGTCCTAGTTTTTAAAAGACAGCAGGGGCTATCATCGAACATTGGGTGAACATCAGGCCTGACCACCCACTACAAACCATCTCCAATGAGATGGGGAGAGAGACCCAGAACATGTGCCTGCAAAAAGCCCAGCAGAGATGGTGGTGAAGGAAGGCAGAGCAGACTCGCCAGGTCTTGCACTGGGAGGGGACAGCTTCTATTGAATGGGCTGTGATGCATGGGGGAGAGCAGATGAGCTCTTAGGTGCACAAGCCCTCTCCTGTGTCTACCCATTGTGATTGCAGCTCCAGTTTCAGCCCACTGAGGACAGGCTGGAGAAAAGCATCAGCAAGTCATGGCCAGGAACCAAAGAGGGATTCCTGAAACCCAGTAAATTCCATATATGATTATTCCCTCTGGGCCAAGAAATGCTAAAATCATATGAGAAACAACACAATCCCAGCGTAAAGGCGAAAAGCAGAAGAAGCTACAGAAGGACCAGAGCTGGTCTGAAAGACACAAGCAAAGGGACCAAGCCCACCTCCACCTTTGCCCAGGTCTGGAAGGAGCACAAACCCAGAGGACAGGAAAGCCCCAAGCAGCAAAGTTGAGCCTAAAGGGCTGTGGTGTCCACAAGGGGATTGCTTGAACCTCTGTAGGCTTATGAGCAGGAACAGTTTCATTTGACTGGATAGACCAGAAAGGCCATGACTTTATGTTAAGAGAGCCTGAGAAATGTTCCAGCATGTCATGGTGGTGGATGGCTTCAGCTATTGAGTTTGGGACCTTGTCGAGGTGAGAACCAAGGGAAGGAGAAGACTTCTGAGAAAACACTGCTTTGTTTTGCAACCCTTTGCTAAACTAGAGCTGGAATCCAGCAAACAGGAGTCATGTCAAAGCTATATTGAGAGTTGCTGTGACTTTTAGAGAAGATCTTGCAGGTACAAGTTTTCTTCTCCTGCTCTCCTATCTCTCCTGTATACCTACCTTTATGTATTTCATAGACAGGTTTAGATTGTATTTCACAGAATGGTTTGGGTTGGAAAGGACCTTAAGATCATCGTGTTGTAATCCCTTGCATGGGCAGGGATGCCTCACACTGGACCATGTCGCCCAATGCTCTGTCCAGCCAGGCCTTGAACACTGCCAGGGCTGAAGCATTTACCATCATCTCGTGGCTACTTTTGGACCTTAAATACTTCTCTCTTTCACTATTCTCAGTTACATGCTAACCTATCAGTGAGATTCTTTTTCCAGTGGATGCTGACTCAGTGTAAATAATTATCATTTACTGCTTCAGTTTATTGTTTCGGCTTCCTAAGACATGAGACTGCCACTCTTTGGTTTTAGAAGCTGTGCATGAATTCAGACCAGAGCATCTCAAGATCTGGGACTTGATTTCACACACTTTTCTGTTAAAGAAAGTTATAATACCAGATACTGCTGAGTTCTTGCACAATGAAAACAAGCTTGTCTTGAAATGGTGTGATTGCAACATCTGAATTGATTTACATGATTCTATTTGGCTGAAACAAGAAAATATCTGTTCTGGTGGGGTTTTTAATTATTCATTTGCAAATGTCACAATTAAAAATTCTGTGAGGAGTGGAAGTTGTGTATAATGGGAATTGGATAGTAACAGCATAATGAATATGAGATGCTTCTGTCAAAGGATCGCATCTCCCAGAGAGACAGGAAGAAAAATCTTATGTATGTCTTCTAGACAGTGGAGAAAGACGCAACATGAAGGACTGAATTTCACTTGAGTTTTGAAGCTGAGAAAGGCAGAATTGAAGCTGATTTTTGCATTGTAAGACATAATTGCTTTTAAACTCTAGAAAGCCACATAACATCTCTGCAGGGAGACAGCTCATACCAAGAAGTTTTTGCATACAAAAGGAGTGGTCTGCAAGGTCTGGCAGGTCTGCAGAAGAACCTGGCAGCAGACACAAGATCTTTTAGACAGGTTTGTGAAAGCAGAGGAAGAGTTAGGCTTAATATTAGAGAAAGACCTGCCCACAGAGGCATCCAGAGGAGATGAACACACTTTATTGTGGTCCTTGTAGGGAAGAAGACAAATGTTTGCCCACACAAAGAAGCTGATATCTGAAAAATGTCCCACTCTGGTGGGAGATGGGCCTTATCTAGTGCAGGTGTTAGTTATTATGTGGATCACTTGAGCTCTCATTCATCCTAGTGAAGACACCAGTCAGTCAGCAAGAAATCGTATCAGCCATTTGAAATCTCACTAAGCTAAAACCTGGTCAGCAGAGTCACACTGCATTTCATTGGTTCATCTTTGGTCTCCAGAAGGGTCCAGATCACACACCTAATCTTTCACTATGACCAGGTCTTCTACCACTCACTTGGAGTATTGTGTGCAGTTCTGGTGTCCTCAACATAAAAAGGACATGGAACAGTTGGAACAAGTCCAGAGG